>JAOBRG010069668.1:8503-21139 GCA_027574985.1 Umimayanthus nakama | reverse complement strand
TATATTAGTATTATATATGGTTAATAGCATTCTAGATTGCACTGATACTATTTGTTTGTATATATTTTAAAGTCTTAAAACATTTTTGAAATAAAGTCATTATTATTATTATTAATTATTATTATCATTATTGTTAATATTATTACTGTTTTTTTTTTTTTTTACCTGTACACTGGACACCGTCGCCAGTGAACCCAGCAGGACATTTCCCACATTTGTAGCCCGAGGCGTTGGCCGGTGGGGGAAGATCAATGCACAAGACACCAGGGAAACACGGCTCAGTTCGTTCCTCACACGCATCGATCTCCTCCTCGCAGAATCGACCAGTAGCAAAGCCTCCGCAATCGCACGACTGGATCACAAATCTCGATCCACTGTTTATTTGTTCTTCCCACAATTCATCGCGCATGCATTTTCCACCGTGTTGACAGGCACAGAGTTCTATTGTTGGAGTCCACTCACTACTTGCATTCTTGGAGTCAGTTGCGATAAACATAGGTTCAACCTCGTACAGCAAAAACACAGCAATTGGTGATCGTTTCTTAGACATAAACTTAATTGTCTAGGGATTGACTTTAAACTCTAATATAGCATTCTTGTCCCTTATGAAAATATTCAGTTACAGTGGCGTTAGGAAAATGTCATTTTAAACTGAGAACGAATTTGACTTACAGAGGCTTGCGGCAGAACTTCCTTACCTGGCGAGCTGTTAATATTGTTTTCCTTGCTTTGGCATTGAGAAACGAACAACCACGACAGAGATTATAAAACGGTTAAATGCATACATCGGTCTTGTTAAGTTAGTTTATCCACGAATTCCTCTACAAGCCCAAAATGTAACCCAACGGGTATATTACTTTTTCAATTAGTAACTTAGCCAAGAACTGGCAGAGAGTTGATTATTATTTCAAGACCAGCCACCGTGCTATTGGGATACGCTAAGAAACGATTTGTGGTTATACAAATCAAACAGCGATAATCATTAATCCACAAATAGAAAAACCCTTTACATGAACACTGTTTCTGAAAATGCAACGCCACAGGACCCAAATGTATCAATTGAGTCACATGCAAACCAAGGTTAGGCGATATTTAAAAACTTACTTTCTGGAGGGATGTGAGTCGCCATTTAGCTGTAACATAATCATTTCCATAGCTCACAAGTGCACCATCGGGCAATCCATACGCCTTCATCGTGAAAGTGTCATTGTTTAGATCAAAGGCAGTAACGTGAATAACGACATCTGTGTTCATGGTGACAACAATAGTGTCCGAACCACTGATGTTAGGTGAAAAGTTAGCTGAAAGTAAGATAAGCATTATTATAAGTCGTAAATAAATAAATTGTGACTTCATTTTCTTGGGCAGCTTCCAAAACTTTCTTCTGTACAAAGAAAAGAAAAAGAAGTTTAGCTGTAAGTCTAGTTTCATCTTAAATGGCAGGTGTTTAAGGATATCGTCTTGTTAATATTTCTTATTTGGTTCAGCTGGGTGAAAAACTAAGGTAGTAAGGGAAGTTGCTAATATTTTTATACACTAGAAACGAACGAGCATGAATGTGCTACTTTCTTAAACATCCCTAGCCTTTGAAATATTACAGTAACCCTTAAACACAGTTCCCTCAAAAAGAATTAACTAAAAAAACAGTGAGATCCAAAATAATAATCAAAAACTTCTTCCATGCAACGTCTGAACCTTCGACTCCTATCCCCAACCCCCTTGCACTCACCACCGATCAGACAAAAACAGTTACTTTTTTTTTTCAAGCTCTTGTTATAATAAAACCACAAAATACTTGTCAGGTCAGTGTTTTATCAACTAAAGAACTCTGTCGAAATGGTCAAAAATGTTTTTCTCTTATTTTCGAAACGAGATTTTAGCAAAAAGATTTTTAAGCCTTATCAAAAAGTCCTTCACAACTTGACGTTTTCTTTTAACATCTCCGGCGAAACTATGTTCTCTCCTTGAACACTGACTTTAACCAGTGCCACGAAATTTGTGTTTCAGATGCCGTAGTGAAGCAATATATACCATTTTTAATGCCTTTTCCACCATTGAAATACTTGCGCCATAAGCTTGCTTTGAAAAGAGATCAGTTTTACTGCAAATCAACTTACCTAGAGTCTGTTCATTCGCAAAATTATTGTCATCTGTGTTTCTGGTATCGCGGCCGACCGACAAATCTCCAGTAACGGCAATGTCAAACAAGCAGTTTCGGTTATCACCACAAACAGCCTTCGCCTCTTTTTCTATAGTTCCATTGGAGAAGGAAATATTGTGCAGGAACATTGGCTTGTAGTTGACGTTTGTGTACGTAAACGGCCCTTTGCCTCTTTTGTAGGTAAAAAGAGGGTCTGAAGCGTTGATTTGCCCTGAGGAAGACACAGAGGAGCACTTAGAGGTTACTGAAGTACAAGCATTTTTATAAGAACCAGTTACTTTCGGTTCAGACTCGGCTGTTCTTAATTTTTGGCGATTTCAGCCTTCTTTGTTCTTAAACTGTTCTTATTTATTCATTTGTTTCTATATTTATTTATTAGTCCTGATATTTTTAAACAGTGAATAAATTGCGCGCGGAACAACACAAGTAAAATGGCACTATATGAGAAATGTTTCAGCTATTGTTTCATCCAGCAAAAATTAAAATACTTGAAAACTGTCAATTCAGCGTTCGCAAACGTGAAATTGAGATTTTTGCACACTATAAATATAAGTTAAATGAACTTCTAGTAACAAAAATCGTTTTTCAATACGTCTAACAGTTTGCGAGATATGATGAAAGAGTTTTTTTTACTGGAAGAGAAATTGCATGACGTGCGGCGTACGTTAGGAGTGAATTTCTCGAGACATGTTTTGGCTAAAACTGCGACAATGCAAAGGATCAATGCTCCCTTAACTTCTAACATCACGCCGTCAAACTTGGCAAGCTTATAAAATAATAGCTGAAGATGTAAAACGTCCTGGTGAGTTTTGAAATCCCGCTCCAATCATTTTTTTAGACTCAAACAGTGCAGTTTTGTATGCTACAAATGGGGATTTTAATTCAAATGCCTGCAGAAAATTAAAGACCATTTTAATCAAAGATCGCCAGGACGGAATTAGAGCGCAAATGATACTGACTTAAAAAAAATACAAATGGCGTAGATTGAAGTTGACAGCCGAATTGACATACAGAAGTGAAAGGTTATTTTGATTTATGAAGCTTGCATTTGTTAATTAACAAACAAATTTTTTTTTAAAAAGTGAACGGTAACCTTAAGAAATATGGACAATTAAAATCATGAAGCAATGTTTTGGAGCTAAGCACTATGAAAGGAACTTTAGATATCGCATTTTTGTCAACAGCTACAATTTTTGTTACTTCAAAACAAACGCGCGTTATTAAACATTGAAGACACTAAATAACTTGATGTATCGTAAAATCTAGCTTAGGCAAAGTAAATCCTTTAGCATGCAATGTAATAGTATTACGCTTGCGTGCTTACTTTATAATAACCAAAACATTTGTATCGATTTAAAAAGAGTTACACCTTTTGATTCACAGTTTCTCTTACTACAAATATCTTACTTTTTTGATAACCATCTACGTTTAAAAAATGCTCGTTAATAACTTAGTCAATCCCTTAAAAAGATGATCCGAAATTGTGTCCCTGCCGAAATACTACAGCAGCAGTGGCTAAACATTCAGTAAACTGAAAATGACCTACATTTGAGACCAAACTTGTAATGCACATCTTCCGGCGAAGCATCTGATGGCAGTACAGTCCCGTCTGGAAGAGTAAAGTCGTCATATGGATTTCCATTCCAGGTTCCAAGCAAACCTTTAGTTTTTCCTTTGAATGTTGTTGGGGCAGAAAAGAGGATGGACAAAATTCCTTTGAATTCCCGGAAAGAAACGCTTATTCTGGAAGCTGAGAAGTAGACAACAACCGTATCGTTTGACCCTTCAGCGAGAACCAAGTTGTAGTTCTCGAGAACAACAGGCTTCTTTCTAAGTTCAGACAATTCAAAAGGAAGACCATTGACAAGAACATTGAGGCCACCTGCAACAGAAAATGGTAGTTTTCTTATAAATGGATCATGCATGATGACAACAAGTAAAAGTACGAGTAGGTAGTCTGGCTGGGTATAATAAACTAAACAGTATTTACACAGTTTTCAAGTTTTAAAGTAAAGAGTAACTTACGATTTGGAAAGATAGAACACTACCAAAGATAGTACTGTAACTTAATATAATAAAAATAGCACGGTAACTTGAATGGACAGTTAATCTCGGTTTATGAGAAAAAAAGGGATTTTCGTACAATGTGCATGCAATCCAACGCTTTTACGGTACAGAGAGAATACTCGGTAACTTGTTGATGGTTATTGTTCTTCAATTTGTCTCGATCTTTAAACTCAATATAAGGCATAAACTTTTTTTTCTTAACCAACCATTAATTCTTCGGCTTGTAAATGTAGAAAGGAACAACAACACATGTACAACTGTAAAATAGCGTAACATGTAACATGAAATCTCAAATTGACCCCAAAACCAATGATGAACCATCTCCTCAGATGACTGCATTCGATTTTGTTTTGTAATTCAACTTCACCGAGGCAGGACGCAAATCTGGCCAAAGGGTTTTTTGTGGTTCAGTAATAAAAAAGAATATGTCAGTCACCACTAAGACCTTGGAAGTTGGTTTACTGTTTTTGCATAGAATGTGGCACTGAATTGTTAAAAATTCCGTATCTAAAAATTGAGACTAGTTCTTCGGGTAGCTTTTTGTTTTCAAGCATTTCGCAACACACACAGTAACGTATATATTGTGACGTAGGATGAACAACCACGACGAGTTCATAAAGTTACTATACACTCAAAGATACAATCAAATAACCCGAGGCTTACCTCCGACTTTCACCTCGACCTGTACTGTAGCGCTCTCATTGTCCTTAGCGGCGGCTGCACTGAATACCGTTGCTAACCCTAAGCCCTTGGTTCTTGTTGTACGCGCTTGCAACTCAAAAACATCGTCGATTCTGACTAAGGTGTACTCTCCAAGACCGTTGAACGTGTAGTTTTGCTTGTCAAGGGTCGTAAAGTGAGGGTCGCCTTGTATCCAACCTAAAAAGAAATGGTTTTCAAAAACTATGTTGTTTTAAAACATACTAGCATTCATTAGATTTGTAGGAAAAGGGCTCTGATATTCGACTTGTATGTACCAGTTCAACGTTTTCCTTGTAGCGTTGTTTTTTCATTCTTTGAGTAATGTTTTCTTCAGATTTTTCTCTCTGAAGAAGGAAACTTAAGTGGACAAAAAAATGCTTGAGTCCAACTGACTTACCCCATCTGGGAGCGACTCCCCCCTGGCAAGCGTCGGAAGGTCTTCTCCTGTAGTATAGCGGACACAGTTGGCAGTCCTCACAACACGTTTTGTGGGCTTCGAGATCACTCATCTCTCGCGAGTCTGAGCTCAATGTTTCTAGGTTCTGACAATAGGAAGTAGAAGCATTTGATTTTTCTTTCGTGTTCTCCAGTTTAGACAAAACTGATATATCCGTATTTTCTGTTTTTCTAAATACTGTAAACTGTATTTTTTTCTTAAGCTGTTAGAAATATCTGGTCCTAGTACATCGCACTGAGTTATGTGGCAAACTTGAAATAACCTTATTTAAGTGCCAGTTGAAAGCGAGCAGGGATTAAAATCAAATAAGAGATCAGAGTGAACGCCACGGTGCCAGAATAAGGCTCTTGTTGATCGCTATTGGTTCCAAACTGAAATTTATTGCTAGGCTGTATCCCATGTTTTAGACAGTATTTCAGTGTTAGACTGTAGTGCCTAAATACTAGAACCAAACATTTTATTGGTACTTTTCCGTTTAAAACTTCTTTAAATGAGTTCATTGGACAGTGTCGTCATGTTGCGCCCTTCCTTTGAACAGAAGCCCCTCTCGAACAAGCACCTCCTTAGAATTTTATGTTAATCAAGACATCTTAAATTTAAAAAAGTCAGCATTTTTATCAAAAAGCAAATAGAGTTACTATTTTGGAACCTTTGCTCAATTTATTAAACAATTACAAATGAAAGGCGCGCCGGTTTTAGCACAAACCAGCAAGTTTACTCCCATCGGCCAAACCATAAACGTTAACTCAGTTCAGACTTGGCATTTTCTGGCCTTCCTGTTTCGGGGGGGATAACCTTGAAAGTGCTATAGTTCTCCAAAAACAAGCTATTTTTAAAATACAAAGTTCTGCAATGAGTGACGTCATAGTTACTAGTTTATGTGAAGACTTTTAATACCAGAGTTTTTCTGTGTTATGGGGTACTTTCAATCCTAACTTTTATCATCATCTTAGGGCGGCTTGCTACCACAATTTACAAGAAAAACCAAGGTTAAATGAAAAATTCAATACTTAAACTGGTATTTACTAACTGAGTGGATATGGGATAGGTCTTTTGGTCAAGATATTGCACATTCATATATTGTCGTATTACTCCTGGTGTATATATCGTCGTAGTACTCCTCCGTAAAACCGGCGAATTGAACTTTAAAATGCACAAACAAAATCATAACAAAAGTTGATAAAATCTCACGTTCGTTCGTCTCCCTGCTATGTGTAGCTCATATCAGTTTATATCGTTTATGTAACCAACAGGACGTCGCCAGCCCGATGTAGCCTAAATGTTCAACTTTTCAATAAAATTGTGAATTTTGAGGAATGGCAACAAAGACTCGATGCCCATTTGTTCTCATCGTTGGACCGACAACATGCACATCAGCAAGCCAGTTTGATGTTCACTCTTCGTGTCCAAACGCATATGAGTGGTTTCACAAATTAATCCATGGTACTCAGCGAGCCGCCATAATCTCGTGATATAAACCGCCTGTGACGTCATCATAACGTCATTCAGTATTAGGCAGCAATGTGAGACAATAATTGATCCGAACACACTTGGCAGTAACGGTGGCTCATAAAGTTGCTACCGGTTAATACCGTACGCCAGATACCTTACTATACTATGGCTGTATGTTACCCGACATAATTGTTGAAAAGACCATAAACTTGGATTGATTATCTTGATTACTCTTACAGAAAAATCTTTTTAATTTAGAGGGGCCGTGAAATGTCCTCCCCAGTCTGAATAGGGTAAAGAACCTTAATAGACAAGTAATTACCAGCGCGCTGCCGCCGTAACGAGGACCAACAAGCAACATTCCGTATCTGACTGCTGGATTTATGGAGTAGCAACATGTTTGCACCCATTTGCTTGGGGAACTTGGCTGGATTGAATAACCACACACAACATGTCTTCTTCGAGGAAGCACACTACCACTCACATCCAGCCAGAAATTAGGGTTGCATATCATTGCATAGATATCACACGGACATGACGGCAGTTCGGGAATTTGTACGTTCTTCTGTTTGTGGTACCAGCACCAACATTTCTGGGCAGCTTCAGTTTTTGCAACACTGTTTATAGCTGAACTGTCTGTTCTGAAGAACCAGAATCCTTCATGGTTTGAGTTACCACGTTTTTCATCCAGTTTATCAGCATCAAGTGTCCCTGAGCTAAAACCAAAAGGTATTAGTTACAGAAGATTGGTCGTGACGTACAGTACCTGTATGTATCAACTACTTCCAAATGGCGAAGTTAGCTTAGGTATAAGCTCCAGTTTAAATATTCAGTCACAGTTAATGAAAAGTTTAAGAAGCCTTAGCGACGATTCATTGCCAGGAAAAGCGCACAACTAAAGTCATCACGGGTACTAACAACGCAACTAATAACGCAGCACTTTTGATCGCCCATTTTCATGACTTACCAATGATTTTAAAACCTTTCGCTTGGTCAGCAAATATGTTGCAACAAAGAGAAAATCATTTGATACGTACGGGATGTAAACCAGACTCAAATAATTTTTTCGCATACGTGTAAATACGGTTTAAGGTTACCGTTCACCTTGAGCAGTGTTCAGTTTTTCGTACGTAACTTCGTTAATACGAATCGGTTACCCACAAACCTATACATCAATGGAAAGCTTATCTAGATTAAATTATCGAGATTTATGAAAAGGGGTTTTTTTGTTTTTAATCAAATGCAAGCTTCATAATTCAAACTAACCTTTTTTACTTCTAGATGTCAATGCGGCTCTCAGCTTCAATTTACGCAATTGGTATTTTATTTATCAATTTTAGTACCATTTGCTCTCTAATGCTGTCCTGGTGATTTTTTATTGGAATCGTATTTAATTTTTTGCAGGCATTTCAAGAAAAATCTTCATTTGCACCATACAAAAATGCACTGTTTGAGTCATAAAAAATACAGATTAGAGCGGAATTCAAAATTCACCAGGACGGTTTTCGTCTTCGGCTTTTTTTTTTAAATCAACTTGCCAAATTTCAGCTTTGTGCTTATCCTATCTGTAAGATTCGGTTCTTCTTAGTTTTGCTAAGTGGTTGAAGTTATACACGGTCAAGTATTTAACTAAAATGTTTTACCCAGGTAAATTGAAGAATTTGCTGGGTATGTAGTAATAATAGTATCTGTAGTATCGCTGGCGGGCGCCTGTCAGGTAACCTGCAACCGGGAGACCGCTGTACTGCGACTGACTTTGTACCCCCCTGTCAACCACCAGAAAAGGAAAAGACAATAATTAGTTAAAATTAGTTTGTATTTCAAAATTCTAGTCTTTCAGGCAGCGCTGATATTCTTAAACTAAAAGCAAGGTACTATTATAACTCCCCCCTTATCAAACAAAAGGTTGTTTCATACTGCAATAGATAAGCCAAACGAATTTAGTATTTCAATAGGTATTTCTCAAAGATCCTTATACTGAAGTAGTTCAGTTTCTAAATCTTAGAACGGTCTGAGCTTACGGTAAAGCTGGCCAAAAGAAATAACGTTGCATTATCAGTTTTAAGACAATGCATTTATCCTGGAAGAAATAGTTTTAATGCTCAAAGGTAAAAGAATATTGAGGAGTATTTGATACTGAATCGGTGTAAGAGTGTTCTACAACATAAGCTAACAAAGCCGATCTAAAACTTTCATTCTCCTCTCACATTTTATAGAAATTATCTAATTTATTCTAGCCTTTGTTTAGTTTGCTGCATACTGCATGGGTAAAAATATAAATTGCAAGCTCCGAGTTTGGCATTTGGCTTGTTAAGTTTTAGTTTTTTCGTAGAATCACCCATCAATTAACAGTACTGTCTTACAAAATGTGACAAAGAAATATTTACAATAAAAGAACAGAGAACAGTTAGAAATAACGGACCACAGGCTGATGAGTGTATAACGCAATCAGAGAAATATCTTAGCCTCTTCTCATTCAGTTTGCTATCGAGTTAACACTGCCAATCGTATGCAGAAGCGAAATAGAAGTGTACTCACCTTGGTACTGGTGCAGACCACGTGATCCCGTTTGATGGGTAGTTATACAACACAAATGACCGAGTTCCGTCCGTTACGAGAACGGTTTGGAATGTGTTTGGCTGAGAAGAATAATCAAATCATAGTTAAATGCTATATTCGCATCTCCCATCCTTCTGTACACCCCCCTCCCCCTGCAAGCGTCGAAACGTTCATTTCTGATATCCAACGAACCACCTCTGGCAAGCCAGAAGCGAAAAATGGTAGAACATTTCACAGGTTCTCCAAATATATTCCGTTATTTGTTATAATTATTTTGTTTGTCTTGGCGTTTTGTGGATATTGAATAAAACACAGCTTAATCTCATTTGAAAATAGCATATATTTCACAACATGATGGATAGTCAGGGTAAGAATTTGAAAGAACGAGTAAGTAAAAAAGGATTTATCAACGATTTTCCCAGAGCTTACAGCTCTTGTGCGACAGCAATACACTGACACTAGTACAAAAATAATCAAGCGCGAGAATGATGTGACAGTAATGAAATATGAAATGTTGCAGTTATCATGGTGACGTCAATACAAGATTCGTAACAGTTCAGAGCGCTAGCTATAACCACGATACAGTGGGAAGGAACGATCTTACAGCTAGCGATGGCATTCCTAGTTTTTTGAGAATGCAATGCTAAAGTGTAAACTGCTACACTAACGCCGACGACAGTATTGTGACAGTGGTTTACACATTGAGAGAAACAGCAGCATCATCACTATCCACTCTCATTGATGTTGTTATAGTGATCGACACATTGATTTGTCACCATCATCAGATTTTTGTGTTACATACTAAGCAAATGTGTGCTTCTTGCACAAACTGCTTTTAACCCTAGAAGGCATAAGGGATTTCCAAAAGCTTTGGCACAACTGTTCTTAGTTAGTGATCACATCTTTTGACCCTAATTAGGTGACGTCACGACAGGTGACGTCATCATAAAAAGTCGCGCAACCCGTATGTTGCCTACAAAATTGGAACTTTTTGCTAAAAATACGGCTACTATCGCCTGAATACTGACAAAATCATTTAAAATTTATTTCTTATAATTTCGTATATTCCAATCGCTAAACCATGTTTTCTCACCATTTTCAGTGTTCAATTCGAAAATCTGAAATTTCGAAAATCCAAGATGGCGACCGCAGTGCCGTCATTTATTTTAATTTGGTTGCTATGGAAACCAATTAAGCACGACGTGGTTTCGATTAATTGAAACTATAATAAAAGTTCTTTACATATACCAAATATCAAGTCAATCGGATGAAAGGTGTCAAAAGTCGAGGGGGGGTCAGATTGACCCCCCCCTTATTCCTTCGTTTAGCTATTTTTACCTTATGCCTTCTAGGGTTAAAAGGAGGCCACATACCAGTTTAAACTTGTACTTGCTAACCACAGGATCATAACTCAGAGGATATAGTCGTACCCAGGTCACCACGAGCACCCAACTAGCAGAGAAATTGGCAATTGATGGATTTGTTTGGAACGTGCGAACATCATTGTTAGCGCGGCTGATGATCTGAAGTGTTTTGTTGTCTGCATTACACGCATTATACTCTTGGTAATAAACGACTGATCTGTTGACACCGTTCATTTCAAACGGAGAATGGACATCAACCCTGGACCAATACGGTGCTACTAACTCACGTTTTCCAAACCGTGTATTACTAGTAAATTTTTGCGGCCAGGAGATCAGCCATTTGCCGTGCTTTCCAAACTGTAATATTCCATTCCTACAAATCTGCAAAGAACATGAAACTGTATCACTTGATAGCAAACATGAAAAGCTGCATACGTCCTACTGTTAGTTTTTTACGGTAGAGTCGTGCTTATGAAATCATGAATCCACGTAATGTGCGATTCAGTTCCAGCCGGGAAAAACTCCGAGCAAACCCAGGGCACTTGAAAAAATTGGTCAAATGCCTGGCCCTGCGGGCAATTCTTGTTGGCAAGTGCCCCTCCCCCGTCAAATGTCCGGCCCCCAGTCCATCCGGACAATACACAAAACTATTAGTTGCCAAAAAATAACTCCTAAGGTGGGTAACAATCGTCCGAAAAAACTCGGTTTCGAACTCGGGACTCGAACCCACCTCTTCCTGGTTACTAGTCAGGCGTGCTATCCACTGCACCATCAGGACTCACCGTGCTGGCAACACGGCGAGCTAACGTGGTGCATATAAATAGTAGTGAGTTTTCTCCCCAAGAATAGAAAACCCCCATCTTAGGATTTAATATAATAATAACTGTTTCAGCTCAAGAGAACATGAATAAAAAACAGGTCACGAAGTGAGGCACTCTGACTGAACAAAGACAAAATAAATGGGTTTTATGCTTTTAAAGGTCTTTTATGGTCAATAAATGCTCTTTTTATTCCAAAATGACGGTGTTTAAAATCATAGACGAAAGAATTTTAGGAAGCAAGTTCGTGTTGTTTTCAAATGCCTGGGGGAGCGGGGCACTATTAACTGCCAAATGCCTGGCCCCACGGGACTCATTGTGCATCTAATGCCCGGGGTTTGCCCGGGGGTATGATCGCGGTTTGAATTGACTCGCATTTGCACATAACTTACATAGTATCTATGATGAACTGACTTGAAGAAAGGAAAACCTGAATCCGGAATAGGACGAGAGAAACACTTGTACTGGTACTTAGGATCCGAAGGCACTTCTTTGTCGTGGCACTCTTCGCCGTAAGGATACATATGATCTAAGGAGAAACAGAAGATCCTCATTTATGTCAAGTTATCTTCCCTTTATCAACAAATGCGTCAGTAAGAAAAATCATACTCAGCTTCTTGATTTCTTTGTCAAACTGTAAATTCAAACGGAGAGTTTAACACTGTTGTATCTGTTTTTGCACTCTCATTGAAGATGTTAACGCTGTTGCTTTGTTGTAAAAGATGCTGCACTAAGGTTTGACAATTGACGCTTTTTAAAAATGTAGTTTGGAGTTTGACACCAATAGGAGGTAATTGTAGAACTGTAGGACACGGCAAGGTATTATAAAAGGCTATTTTTACGGAGGATTCTCATCCGGTTCAGTGAAGAACACTGTCAAACAACCCTCACCTAATTCTGATTTCCAGTTTATCTGACCCCAAAATCTGAACCATAATAAAAATGATAATAGTAATAGTAATAATAATAATAATAATAGTAATAATAATAATAATAATAATAATAATAAATAATGATAATAATAATGCCTCTATTTACCCACGGATATTCTTTCAC
>JAOBRG010069558.1:0-21147 GCA_027574985.1 Umimayanthus nakama | reverse complement strand
TTTAATCATCAATATTTTTTATAATTTTTCGTTTTGAAACAAAAGAAGTCGGTTTTGTTTGTTCCCAATAGATGTCTTATTAACCCACAAAAAATGAGCGATACTAATATTGGACGCCGATTCGAGTTGGTCGGTTCTTAGGCGGACGGCCTCTTAAGGCTCCGATATACATGTACGCTGCAGATTGCACGCAAATGTTGCGGGCAGTGTAGAAATTTCACCGTATGTCAGCTTTCTGAAACTGTTGCACGTAATATTGCAGAAGCAGATTTTAATTCTGCTTTTGCAGTATTACATGAAACAATTTTAAGGGGGGACACACCAATCTGGCTACGTACGACAGGGCCTTTACCTTTGAGGCAGCGCAGTCGTTGAGCCAGGAGCAGTCTTGCTCCACATATTATTTCAAAAAATGAACAAAATGCTTCATACTGAGGATCAATACACGTGTCCAGAGTATTTAAGTCTCGTTGCACGAAGCATATTTACTTGCAACTGGCACCACAAAAAAAGGAAAATTAAAACTCTGTGAGCAGCCGAATTCCCCCCCTTTGAGTCAATTGTTTGTTCTGAGTATTTTCAGAATAAAAAAGAGGTCTGGATTTACATAGAAATGGCGTGCAGGCTCTGTGGTGACAGTTATTTTCTCTTCAACGTGTTTTTGTATTTGCACAGAGAACGTACGGTCGGTTTCTCCAATGTAGCTTTCTTGACACGCTCCCCATTTCCTTGGTAAACGATATTTGAAGAATAGATGTGTTGATCCTTCAGTGAAAACAACGATGCAACCTTGCGAGTTTGCCATAAAATCTGAAACTGCCATTACATTAAATAGAGAAAGCTAAAATCCGCAACGTGGAACTACTTGATATATTGCACTAAAAAAAAGACTGACGGCATTCTTTTATGGGTGCAGTCAATCTAGTTACTAACTAGGTTCCTCGCAGACATCAACAACAGCAACCTTCACATATCCATTCTGGCAGCCCAATGCAGTAAGCCGTTTGTTGTCACTCAAGTACTCGATGTCTAGCCACAAGACACTGAAAGTGAAAAAAACAAGGACTACTGAGGGAAAACGGGGAACGATTCTATTGAACTGTTCACATCCTACTAAAAGCGGACAAAACAATCCGAAAAGGCCCTCGGCCTGCCTCAATAGAGAACGTGTACGAATACTTATGTGCTGATTATGACAGTTTTTACAATGGCGATATGAAACCAAATTTTGGATCAGGTTAAAAGAACATCATAGGGCCGATCGGCTATCCATCGTGTTAGCGATTAAATTGAGCTCGACTTAAGCTTGAGTAAATCAAAGTTTAAGATGCTAAAAACAGGAAACAAATTTTTTGTATTAAACTTTTTACATCCTACCAAAGATGATGAGATTGCAATGAGGCCAGCGCTGAAATCTTGACGATACAAATACTCTGCTTCCAAAGAGAACAGGATGAGTGTAGGTTATTCAATCCAACTAGTCGCACACTTACCAGTTCTTGTTAACTGTTATAGACTTACCGACAAAAGCTAAACCACGTGCTCTGCACAAAAAGTAAACATACAAGCTGTGAAAGAAGTTTCAACATACATGTATGTTCCAATTAGTGATTGTAGGAGTTCTTGGTTTGAATGAGGTTTGAACGCTGTTAATTAATTTTGCGCAGACGTTAAAAAACCGATGGTCAGTAACCTCCTGAAATGCTATCTCGGGAAACTTAAAAGAATTACATGAGCACTTCTGGACAAGAGTTGCAAATTCTCGGTGTTGTGGTAAGGGCCACATTGAAGTTAGCTGTTTACTCTATTTCTTTTACACCTGGGCAAATCATTTCATCTTTTCAGTTTCCTTGCTTTTTGGGAAGGAGATGAGGTCGCTCAAAAACAGTAAGGGTTTTTATACTCGCGAATGGGCGCAACTGAAAAAAGTGAAAGCAAAGTAGCCTGGTCATTCTTAAATATTCTTATTCGAACAGCCCATTTCAACCCTCTAGTTTATTCATGTACAAGACAGCCCATATAAGGCAGTTTTCAAACATGTTTCAAACAAATACAATCGTATTTGATACTAACGTGTTGTCAACCCTCAGTACCCCCGACCCTCCCCCCAACACGACAACACACACACACACTAGCCCTCACTTCTTGCAAAGGACCTGCTGTATTTGGCAACTTGAACCTGTACAGCGCCCCTGTTGCCTACAGGGAAAATAAGCTGAAAACTGGAATATTATAAATACACTATGCCAACTTTACTTACTTGCTAGGAAGATCCTGAAGTTCCGGAAATACGTTCCTAAGGGGGTGTTCCTCAAATCGTTGACGACTCTTATCCTGTAAGATTTATAGTTTTCAAACATTTGCCAGAGCAATCACTTTTAAACTTCAAGGCGGATGGTAAAACGATTCTAAAGCAATGAACTACTTTACGAATACTCGTTTATAGATCTTCGAAATGTGTGTTATGTTAAATAAACTCTTGGGATTTGCCTCCAGAGCCCTTGTATGAAACAACAACTGAAACGAAACTACTACATACATCAAGAAACCCCTCTCGAAAAGAACACCTCTTTAAATTCTTGCGGTTTGCAAGCCCATGGGCTTTCTTCAAAAGAGCATTATGTAAGATTAACATTTAGGCTGGTTGAAAAGATTGTGTGGAATTCTTGCTCATTGCTTTATGATCGTCCATTTCAAGAATTGCAGCTATGAAGCCTACCCCTTAAATTTGCAAAATTAGTCTCAAAACATAGCCAACTTTGAAAAAGTCCATCTTAAGGCCCGTAAGAAAACCAAGGGCTTCGTTTCAAGGTTGAGTCTTCTTTTATCGTCATGAATTGAAGTCAAGGATATGTCGCAAGTTGTAGTGTGAACGCTCTATCATACCCACTTCGTTTTCGTTAAATTAAAGAGCCTTTTGATTGATGACAGAGAACTCGTATAGGAACACCAACTTTCTTGCTGTATTAACATAACACTAACTTTTATGCAAGATGACAGCTTTGGTACACATCACTCAGTCTATTCTTAATTAAACACGAAACACTGGATATTGAATATCTGGCAATCTGATTGGCTCTCTACTCACAGTATAAATTCTAACAAGCTGATCTGAGTCCCTGGAATTAGCCAGTCAGGGACGAGGACATCTGCAAAACTATATATCATGTCGTTGCAGGCCCCATCCGTGAGACAAGGCACAAATAAAACTTATGCATTTAGTGATTTACTCTTCAGTGTTTAAACAACTTAATCTTCTTTCCAAAAGTTCCTTAAACTTGACTCCTTAGTCCAAAGTACTGCTTTGATACACAGTTTTGCAGATGACGTCAAAGGGTCAGATTAGCTGGAAATCTTGTAGATTTGTCCAAATACGGCAACTGACTGTGAAACTCTGGTTTTGAAAAAGTCAATAATAGTCTACAATATCTATTTTTAAACGGATTGACATTTAAAAGGTCATTCTAATTACGCTTGTTGGATATGAGCTCGTATTAACTCAACCAGTGCTCTGTACATGTACCTCGTCCGCTAATTTAAACTGAAACTCAAAATTAACATGCGTTTGTGGAATAATTGCTAAATACACGTATCTTGTTTCTTTGTTGTTACACTTGTTTTCATATGAACGGTTTTTCTGAACTGAAAAACGTCGAGGTTGAGAAACTGCTAATCTGAAGAACATGTCAGCAGCAGCGAATAAGTCAAACGGTTCAGTTAAACTTCATTACAAAAAGAAAATTACATTTTCTGGTCATTTTCGGACATTGTAGGAAAGTCATTGCAAATTAACAGAAACGGTTCTAAGAAAGAAAAAATATTCGATAGTGATAACCCGGGATATAATTTTAGTAAACATTCATGCCTACATGCACAGACATTAAATACAGAAACCTTGGGAATGTTGAAACCATAAAACATAAGCTGATAAGGGAAAATTGCATGAATCAGGTGACTGATTATCATTTACTTATGTTAAACAGAATCAACAATACCACTTATCATACCTCACAAAACATATGGACACAATAATCACTTCCGCTGAGTAAGAACACAGTTTCTCTTGTTCCGTTGATTTTGATTCTTGAAAAAGAAGTGCAAGTTTTTAAGGCTAATAAAAAAATTGATGACACTATATTATACATATAGGAAAAGTTGCCCAAGCTTCTTATAATGGTTAACTCTAACTATCGTGAGAATGATCAAACAAGAAAAATGTAGAATTGGCAAGACCTGCATGTACTCAAAAAACCTACACAAACTCTCATCAACCCTCATGAGAGTTAGACAAAACATTTTAAAAATGGTGTGCAATTTGTGTTTATTTGTAAACTTGTACAAGAGATTCAACCATCAACTAAAGATGAATAATTCCAGATCGTCAACTCTTTTGGCGACAGAATAGTGAACCACTGAAAATTGCTGTTATTTTGAAATAAGTTCCATTGTTTAACATGAAAGCTCGAACTCCTATGCAAGTACATTAAAAAAAATTCAAAAGTTGAGTTCAAACTATAGAAATGCAAATGCTTTCAATGACTATGTAAAATTGCAGTATTAATTAAATTGTGCTAATTAAATGCCCCAGATATCCAGTATAATCGCTCAGTACTGTTGGTAAAACTATAGCTTTCAACATAAGTTTCGTTATCAAAAATGTCAAGGTACAACGTAATACATGTATGTTGAGGCAGGAAGTGAAGTTGTCACACTTACTCCGTGTGTTTCAGCTGAAATGGAACAAAGTTAAGTCTAATGTGTTGGCAGCCCTCTGTGGATTCAACAGGTGATACAAAGTGTTAAACATGACTCATAATTAATGGTGATCACAGAATTCAAGGAGTTCTCTGAGAATTCTGGGCCCGGTTATTCAAAGCCTGATAAGTACTTATCCTAGTTTGAGTCTATAGGTTTTGTTAAGAGTTAATCAAGGATTAGTACTACATGTAGTCTAGATTTGAACAACGGAGCCGCGAGTATTGTATTGCGAGCCAGAGTTAAAATTGGCTCAAAACAAAACGACACAAGTACAGTACCATGTTTTCTCGAATAAACACCACCCTCAAATACACGTAAATGCCACACCTGAGAGTCAAAATATAAATAAGCACTTCCCGCAAATTACCGACACACTTTGGGTAAGGCCTTAATTCCATTGTTGAACAAATGAAAATAATTATAGTACAATACAATAACTACCAGATTTGTTTATTTAATACTTGTAAACGTTTACCAGTGCATCCAATGTTCTGTTGTTTAAAACTGTACGTTTAAAGTTTAAAAAGCACAGGCCTACAAAATCTGCAACATTGAATTTACCTGATTTCTTACATGTTCACAAGTGCACCAGGTCGTAAGTTTGAAACTGTAAAGCTAGATCGGTGCTGTCAGTCAAAAAAAGGATAGTATCTTTTTTATTAATTTTTAAAGTAGAGTTACGGTTTGTTGTTAAGAAAAAAAAGAGACTTTTAATTAAATGCTACCCTCGAGCAACTCACTCACTCCTGCGCCACACCCAAACCAAGAAAAATTTAATAAGCACTGCAGCATTTATAGGAGGAAACTCAGTACTTTGTTTCATTTAAATTTTTGCATTCTAACAGATATTATTAAAGATTATTAGAAACAGTTGAGAAAGGTAAAGGTGCTGATTATATGTACAGTGGAACCCTGCTATAACGAAGTGTCACGGTACCAAAAAAAAAGTTCGTTATACCGGGGTCTTCGTTACAACGAAGACTCTGTTATAACGAATTATCCGGTTAACAACAAAAATATTCGTAATAGCGGGGTAATTTAAAATTACCAAGAATTCAATACTGCTGTCTCTTCACCATAAGGATTAAAGGATTTGTTTACTGTTGATTTGTACAGCGTTTATCTTCTGTCGTGTTGACAAAACCGGAATAAAGCAAACTGTGAATTCTACGGTACACTCAAATCTGTCGTTGTTACTGACTGCGAGCGAGCGACAGGACAAAATATTTGCTATAGTGAGGTAAATTGTGCATTGGGACCGTCAAAATCTTCCGTTATAGCAGGGATTTCAATATAGCAGGGTTCATTATAGCGGGGTTTGTTTCAACCTATTTTACTGTAAATCTGCCAGGCTTTCAAATTTTGTTCTTTAAAACGGGGTCTTCGTTATAGTGGGGTTCCACTGTAGCTGGAATAACCTTGGGGCTAACTGAACCAGGTAACCACAGACTTTGAGTTAATTATTTTCTAACTTGTAAATGGATATACTTGATATAATAATGAGAAGATAGCAAACGCCTTACACCCCTTGCAGCCTTAGTACAGATATCTCACTAGTTAGGAGCTCTTTATAGCTTAACTATTAGATTGCTGTAACCTTTAAATTGGCAGGGGGGTTGATGAATCCCCCACCCCCTCAATTTTTTGGCTTAGAATTTTTGCCCCTAGACCAATTGCCAAATGCTTTTGCATAACTGTTCCCTAAGTTGTGTCGGCATTGATAAGGTCGTCACACTTTTTAAGGAAAATGGAGTTTGTCGACCAACTTTCAATTTCCTGGTAAAATTATTTAAAATTCGTATGAGTATGAGTGATATATTCTTAAAACTATGTAAAATCTCAAAAACCATAAAACCAATACGGTTGCCATTGGTGGCCATTTTGGATTTTTTATTTGTTAGCATGGTAACAGTTGCTATTAAAGTGAATTAGTTAGTGCGTCATGCACTAGTTACATGCCAAAGTGCACCATTTAATGCTTAACAACTTCAATTTTTGTTGGGGGAGGGAGGGGGGGCAACGGAGTGGGGGGGAATCAATGACTCCTCTCCTTTTGCCTGTACTGGTGTGGCACACTGTAACTGGCAACAAGGTACTTACGGGCAATGCTGTCAAGGTTAAACTCATTTCCAGGCTCCACAGCTGAGTAAATATTCAAAAACTGCTCTTGTCTGTGAGGTGCATTCTAGATTTATAACATATTGATCCAATGGTTAATAAGGGACCTATAGATACACGATTTGAAATAAGAGGGCTGTTCTGCTTTAGAAGAATAATAGGCTGAAAAAGTGATGTCATTGAAACTTCCTGATACATTTTGTATGTCATATGACTGTGTAAAAAACATGTTGTTTTGTGAAGATCCAACAAGGGTAGAGTTAAGTGGAAGAAAACGTTTCATGTAATAATTTTACAAACTGAAGTCTTTTCCTTGTTCAAGGTACAAGCTCATCGATCTCCAAGGCCCAGCTACTTTTGGATGTTTTGTACCTTTACCGAATGTATTTTGAATTTTTCAAGTGGGTTTTATTTTCACTTTTTCAAATATACCTAATTTTCGATATCCTAAATTTTTCAAGTAAAAGAGGTGGACATTGCACAGTGTCGGTTAGAATATATTTTTGCTCAAGCTCACATCCAAGCTACTTCTAGTCAACTTTACCCCAAACCTACTGTGACACTCCTTCCGCCTTGTGCTGCACATACCTTAAGAAGGATTAAAGATATTCCAACCACAATACCCTCAGTTTTCTCAGACTTTCGGCTGAAGGCATCAATTGAAACAATTTCTGCATCACCTGCATGAACATGTAAATGTTTTAAAGCAGCTTTAGTCAATTGAGTTGTTGAAACAATTTCTGCATCACCTGCATGAACATGTAAATGTTTTAAAGCAGCTTTAGTCAATTGAGTTGTTGAAACAATTTCTGCATCACCTGCATGAACATGTAAATGTTTTAAAGCAGCTTTAGTCAATTGAGTTGTTGAAAAAAAACTAATCAGAAATTTCAGTACTTCTTTTTTGGCTTTAATCTCACTTTCTTGTACCCTGACAATTAATGTATATTTTCCAGGAAAGCATCTGCTGTTTCTGACCTAAAAGACTTCAGGTAATTCTTCCGTCTTACTCAAGTCTCTGAATTCGCCCCATGTAAGGTAATCCATGGTGTTTTCGGATTCTGGATTCTACGCTTTGGATTCCGGATTCCAGCTCTTGGATTCCGGATTCCAGACCCTGGATTCTTGATTCCATGGTCTGGATTCTGGATTCCAAAGTGGCAAAAAAATATTGGATTCTGAATTCCATGGTCTGGATTCCAGATTCCATAGTGTGGATTCCGGATTCCAAAGCCATAAAATTATTGGATTCTGGATTCCGGATTACCTTACATGGGGCGACTGAATTCCAGCCAACAGACTCCGAGTACTTCATATGCCATCTGAGGCAACCTTAAACCCGCCCATCACCTCTAGTTATTAGCTGAAGCTATCCTCAGGGAACATTAGTTAAGAGTTAAGAACCAGTTTCGAACCGTTCACATAAGAGCATGGTTTCTTGGAGGGGTTGGGTCCGAGTGTCAGGCGGGGGTTGGACCAAAATCTCCTTTTCAGTCGCCATTGGTTGGAACTTCTGTTAAATCCACAAACCATAAGTACTGTTTGAAGACAGTAAGTTTTACAAGCAATGTGTCAATGCCGTATTACCTGCAGGTAAATACAGAAATCGATCATACCAACTATGGAGAGAGAGAGAGGATGTGACGTAGCATAATTATATACATGTCACAACGAAATTCGCCTGCCATTTCAGTTTGGTCATAACGTGTCATCGGGCTCAAATCGGGCGCTTGAAAAGTGATAAGCAAACTCGTCTTGTTCGCGAATGCCGTAAGGACAGTTTCAAACACATACTTAGTGAATCTCAAAGTAACATTTCTCAAAGAACCTATCTGCCTTACGAGCAAAAAATTTCTTGTGTCCCTCGAAAAACATTTTTTGTCGGGACATAAGGGGTTAGACAAAAAATAAATAATTTGTATTTGTTTACAGTGTGACCACTCGATCATTCCTATAATCTTTATTTGAGTCTATCAGATATTCGTATTTGAAAATCGTCGACTGCAACAGAAATTTGTTTTTATAACAGGATAAGACGAGCAAGGTTGTATAATTGAAGTGGTTAGGTGACTGACCGGTTGTTGAAGGTTCAGCTGGAAAAAATTAAAATCAAATTAATAAAAAGCTTGAAGCTACAAAGGATCAAAAAATACACGCATGCTATTGGCTGATACATCAAAATAGCCTGTTCTCTCGGACGTCCACACCTCTGAAGAGGTCATGACCTTATCAGAGTCGCTGACGTCCAAGAAACAGGTTGTTTCGAGCTTTGATCTTCAACTTTTTTATTCAGTTACATGTACTTTGTTTTCATGACTCATGAGCAGTTTGATCTGACCACCAAAACCCGATGAAATTTAAAGTTGAGATATTTTTGTCACGAACCAGCTTTTATATTCTTGTATAAAGGAAATAAAGTATAGCTACAACTCTGCTCTTTTCGATTGAAGGATTAAGACACTTATTTATAAGCCAGTACTAAAAAAATGAGGTTTTATAAATTGTGGCAATTTGAAATTTTTAAAAACAGGATGAATACCGCTCAAACGAATTTGAATGTTGTTTTTTATCCCTAAATGATAAGATCACGGATCGTAGGGGTATTAAACTCTCTAGTGTTCTGGAATTACGGCATTGTTTGTTTGGAAATTCAGCTTCAAATATCTTTAACGACACTCGATCCACATTCTAGTTTTAAAAAAGTTTATATGAATTGAAAATTTTAATGTTTAATGAGAGAGGAACTGAATGCCGAAATTTGAGGCACGTAGCCGCATAGTTATACTAAGGCGCTTACATTTTTCCATACATTTTTCCGTGTTGTCTGTGTTTTTGTTTTACATGTATTCATCGCGCCGGTAAAACACGCGTAAGCAGAGAAATGTATGGAAATATTCAAATTGTGACCAGACGCTAGTTGTACCATACATGTACGTCACATCCGCTCTCTCTCTCTCTCTCTCCACATTTGGTATGATCGATTTCTGCATTTACCCGCACGTCGCCGTATTTACCCGGTATATAAGTAAAGGGCACTTCCCTTGCTCTCGGTTGGAGGGAATGGTCGGGGTATTCCACACAAACAACGCTGCCTCGTAGCGACGCCAATAAAACCTTGTTGCAGTTCTTTTCACTCTCTATCTTCGCCATTCCGTAAATATTGCTCTGGGATGGCAATGCGGTAAAACTTGCCTCGTCAAAAGTCAGTGAACAACTTGGATCAGTTTCACCCTCCGTTGCCGCCATCTTGGTTTTTTGTTATACGGAATCTTTACATGTACGTTATACGACGTATCTATCTTTTAGTTACTGGCGGTGACCGCTGTACATAGTCAGTTTTGTGAACAGCAATGAAAATGGCGACAAATAAGAAGGCGGGCTCATCACGCGTGCTAATTTTCGAGTCAGCGAAAGAACTAGACGAACCACAAGAAGCCAAAGTTTCTGGAGAAGTCCCTTCATGGCTTAACGGAACTCTTGTGAGAGTTGGGCCAGGAAAATTTGAATTTGGCAGCTCTTCCTACAAACACTGGTTCGATGGCCAAGCACTACTGCATCGATTCGAAATCAAGAACCAACAAGTCACTTATTTCAACAAATTCGTTCGCAGTCAAAGTTACACAAAAGGCCTAAAACATGACCATGTTTGCATGAGTGAGTTCGGGACGTTGGCATTGCCAGATCCCTGCAAGAATATTTTTTCCCGGTACTTTTCTTATTACTGGGGCGATGGGGACATTGCTACCGATAACCCGGTTGTGAATATTGTGGAGATCAAGGGAAAAACTTACGCTACAAGCGAAGTCCCCGTTATAACACAGATCGATCCAAGCACCCTAGAGGTGATCGGTAATGCAAGCTATAGCAAAGATTTTCCAGGTATTTTTGTATAATTTGTAGTTTTTATCTCATTGCATTTAAAGTTCGGTCAGATGCCTGATGGTTAAAGCGTGTTTGAGTTCTATAAAGCGAAGTCATAACGCCAGTTTACCACACCGTCTGTATTGGGGTGGGGTTGGGGTTAACTACAGTGAATGTATAACAAACTGTTCGAATTTCAACCCCTGAATTAGCTGCGCAACTATATGGATCGGATTTTTATAAAAGCATGTGTTTGTCAGTATGTTTGTTTAACTACTGGTATGTAAGAACAACCTGGATCTGATCAGAAAGCCAATATCCCAATTCCTGCTATGGGTAGTAACCGGAGTTGAGATGACAACTGCACTTGCCCTTGCTAGAACGTAAAAACACCAAACCATTCCAATATTATTATATAATGGAGCTAAGCTGTGAAACACACTACCGAAACACATAGGGCAAATAACATCTCTTCCAAGATTTAAACAAGCGCTGAAGTCCCATTTTTGTAATTAGTACCTTGTTAGTTAATTTTTTTTATTTCCTCCTTTCTGTATTTTTGTCAACACTTCATTGTATTCCGTTTGAGTATGTATAAGTCTTTTAGCTGTTTATTAATACACAGGCCTCCGTTTAAACCAACAAAAGCTGAATTGGACACACCTGTATAAAATTTGTTAAATACATAAATAAATGAGACTTCAAGGTTTAATTGTGCCTAATCCAGTATAGCCCAACCACATCTTTTGAAGACTTTTCGAAATTTGAAAATGACAAACAACAGACATATCCCAAACACTGAACCTGCATGAGCCAGAAAAGGACAAAGATACAAACTTGCATCCCATAATTAATAGCAACTATGCCCCCTTTACGCTATCTTGGGTTACAAACGAAAAGGTCTGTCACAGAGCAAGAACTGATAGTATGTTTTAAGAAGATTCCAGTGATGCAAGGATATGTGTGAACAATGCGAAGTTTTTTGTTGCGTCAGCTTGATCGATTC
Organism: Umimayanthus nakama; assembly: GCA_027574985.1. Lineage (NCBI taxonomy): Eukaryota > Metazoa > Cnidaria > Anthozoa > Zoantharia > Parazoanthidae > Umimayanthus > Umimayanthus nakama. The sequence continues at coordinate 9,404 of JAOBRG010069558.1, read as the reverse complement.
ACGATCGGCAGCCTTCTGACTGCTACTTGTGCTCTGAACCTTGCGAAAAGGTTTCGTAAATGAAAAACAAGCTCGAGAGCTGAACTCTGACTTGGAACGGAGCACTGTTTTTGAAATTTAGAATTCGATTGTTTTGTAGCCACTTGCACTAACCGCTAGCACGCCAGTGCCAAAAAGTTTTCTGCCTGTTCTGGTTTTTCTGCTTTTGTAACATTGAATACAGCCACTATTTCCAGTTTTAGATTTTGTGTTTTCGACTTCTTTTCAAAATTTATAAACAGTCTGAAATTGCAAACATCATCTCATAGTTTACTCTAGGTCAAAAGATCGAAATCAACCCCAAAGCAAACATTTATTATTTTCTGCACTTGCTTGTCATCGTGTTGGTTTTCGTGCAGTAACTTTTGGCTCGCAGATGACGTACAAAGAGAAACGTGAAGTCCCTTGAGAACGAAATTTTGGCACTTCGTATTGAAGATAGTGGAACGAATGCAAAGATGAGGAACTACTTGTAAATTCCAGGAAAGCAACCAGAGCGTACAATGATTGTCATGAATAGTTAGTGTGAACAGTGTTGTACTAGTTGTTTTGTTTAACCGTCGCATCATCTTCATTTTTGGAACTTTTAAGAACCAAATCCTGAGGTTTTGTCCTGTTTGTTTTCCACCAGAATTTGTAAGTTCTGCTAGTGATATAGTCTCCATAAATATGTTAAGTATTTGCTTATCTACAGTATACTAAGTTAGGAGCTGTGTTCCTTCTGTAGGCGACGCAGAGCTCTCGACTGCCCTTGCCCATCCCCATGTAGCTGCTGACGGAACAGTCTTCAATATCTCCGCATCGTTTGGTCGACACAGCAAGTGGGTTTTGACTGGAATTCCTCCAAAGTCTAACAGCCCTGTAGAGAAGCCATTTGACGGTGGAAAGGCCATCTGTAGCATTTCGCCGTACAGTAATCTAGCATATATGCACAGTTTTGGAATGACAAACAATTTCTTCATTGTAGTGGAGAACCCTTTGTTGATTTCAGTTACAAAGCTGCTTTTGCGCTACTTTGTAGGATATAGTTACGTAGATGCGCTTAATTGGGATCCTGATCAATTTTCCATCTTCCATGTGATTGAAAGAAGCAGTGGAAGTCGTGTTGGTAGATTCACATCCCAGCCCTTTTTCTGCTTTCATCACATTAATGCCTTTGAAGACGAGGAATCGGGAAATATTGTTGTTGATCTCTGTGGCTATAAGGATGCGACTATTGTGAAGGAACTTTACCTTCAGCCCCTCAGATCTGGCAAGCCAGTGTCACGCTGTGACGTGCGGCGGTATAGGTTGCCACTGCGGGAGCTAGGTGAGCCGCAGAGGACCAAGCTTCTTGCCAAGGACTCTGGAGGGTTGGACCATGAGGTGTTGTTCTCAGGACTTGAGTTACCGCAGATTAACTACGGTTGCTTCAACGGAAAGCCTTACAGGTACTTTTATTTACTGTTTATTGAAGATGCAGAACTATCGTGTAGAAATGCTTCGTTAGAACATTTTTATTATTTGTGTTGTTATTGTTGTTAAGAATGCTTAAGATATCACAGTCGACTCCTGGAGCTGATAACTTCGAAGAAGGAAGACAATATGCCAAGACGATCTCCCGGAGCAGAGTCGAAACGTAGTTTGCCTTGTAGAGATCCTTCTTCATCAGCTTGAGAGGTTCTAGGACAATCAGAAGAACCTCTTGCGATGCCAGGGATGCGGACTTTGATGTTATACTGCAGAGGAAACCATTCAATAGTTGCTTCTTAATAGCATTTTCATGGACTCGAATTTTAACAACAAAATGATATATTCAAAATTAGGAAATGATTACGAAAATGAACTTTAGATCTTGTGGATTAAAACAGTTAGGTAAGCTTCGAACGTCTTGTAAATGTGTTTTTTCATTTCTTTTAAACAGAATGTATTTTAATTAAATGATTTTAAATAGAGATCATCAAATAGAGGTTATTGTATAACTGGCAACTATTTTTGTTATTGTGAATGTTATTGTTATTATTATTACTAATACTGTTATTATCATTATTAATATTACAGGTATGTGTACGGTGTCGGCAGCTCCACCCCCGAGACTTTCCAGGACCAGTTAGTCAAGGTTGATCTTACGAGCAGAGAATTCCAAATATGGAAGGAGCCCGGCAAGTACCCTTCAGAGCCAGTGTTCGTACCAGCTCCACGGCCTGAGAGTGAAGATGATGGACTGGTTCTGTCGGCTGTGATTGATGTGGAAAACAACACAACCTTCCTGCTTGTTCTGGATGCAAGAGATTTCAAAGAAATTGCCATTGCAGTCGTCCCTGGAGCTACCCCGTACCAACTGCATGGCAGGTTTCTTAGCAACAAATAGATTTTGACAGGGTTCGCACACCAACTGGAACTTCTTGAAATACGGAATGTTTCTTTCAAGGTCTGAGATCCCTTGAAACACCATGGATATTCATAGAAACGCGAAAAAACCTTTAGATTTAGGGACTGCAGTCCACCTAGTATAGTTTTTACTATTTGTTACACTATTGAAAAAAATGATTTTTAAGGGATACTGAAGTTTATTTCGAGTTGCTGTTGTAGAATTCTGACAACAACAACAACAACAACTTTGTTGCCAACGGTTTCAGTTGTTTTATAAGAAGAAAGAACACGATTATGTAAAATTGAGGTAATAATTACTCAGAATACCTTTAAGTTAGGAGTTAAGAGAGCTTAGTAACAACGACAGCGACAATGTAAATTTTTTGTTGCTCTGTTCAATTCAATTTTTATTTTGACTTCGTAAATGTTTACATGATTGAGATACACCACTGGCTTGCAAATAGTACAGAACTGATCGAGGCAGGTCAGTGGTTACAGTTGATATACGTTTCTAGCTAGAATAGTGAAATACAAGGCATATTAATTATATTAATATGGTTTGTAGATAGAATCTAACAGTTTTCACATTTAAGGATTTAAACAGCACTGTAACTTTATAAACGAAATGGTACAGAGAAAGAAAAAGATAACTAACTTGATAATAATATGTGTAGATTTTTATTTAAATTTGAAATGAATTGACGCATGGAGGATTACGAAACTGCCGTTTTCAGTTTTGAGAAAGCCTGTATAGATTCGGGGGCATCAAAATGGTGATCTTCGCTCTCGAGAGTTGAAAAAAATGATCTGATAAGTATTTTTTAAAACTCCCTTTAGACACGACCCTGATATCATCTGGAATTCTATAGTCTAACACCAATCCGCGAGGATGAATTTGGTTATAAACTTATCCTAGAAAGTTTAGTAAGGAGAATTTTAGATGTAAGAGATCGTGTTGCGTATTGATGGATATCGCTGACATGGGTAAAGAGATTAATCAGGTTTTCGGGCGCTTTTTTGTTGATGACATTGATCATATGATGTTAAAGGGTGAGAATTACGACGGGTCTTCGTTTCTTTCTTCAGATCCTCAATTTCAAAATTATTTTAAATTATATTGCTTTTTTAAGTTCAGCGTTTTTCTTTAGAAGCTGCTCAACCTTTTTTTTGTAACTTTGATACTTGCGAGAGAATAGGTATAAGTTTGTCAAACTTTGAGTTGAGTTCATCAAAAGTAGCTTGACATGAACTTTCGTTCGGTGGTTGCGCTCGTGTTGCAAATTCTTGAGTCGAATTTTGTATTTCTTTCTTCCGTCTCGGTCTGTTTTTGGGATTAGCTCATTTACATTATCTGTACGTGTTTCAATTTTCATGGCTTTGGAACTTGCGAGTCAGTTGAAGGAAAACCGCGGGAGTGATCCAATACGCATTTTCTTGGTTTACTTTAGAAGAAAGTTTAACACGGAGCTTTCATATCGACTCTGATAATCACGAAACTGCCAAGTCAATAGGAAAAAATATATAGAGCCCGGCTTTACCTTAAGCACTCTTAAAAATCTCTACTAGATTTTTATTTACTCCCATAGTGATCTGGGGTAGCAACTATAAACGAAAGCTTCTACCAATTCATACCGTATTTATTCGATTAAGCGTCCACCTCGAATAAACGCCCACCCTAAAGGTAGAAAAAGTTAACAAGTGCCCAATGACCTCAAATAAGCGCCCACCTCCATCCCCTCTCCGCATCAAGGTATTAGTTGAAGTTGTTTGAAAATATATTATGATAACGATAAAGGGACTTCTTCGAAGACCGAACAATTAGTAGCTAGTCCTGGACATATACCGAACAATAAACAGTTAAAATTATGTTCAAATAATTTGTCATGTTTTGTTATTGTTTATTGCTTTGTTACAAAATGAACCTTTTACTTGCTGAAAACGGGAAGACTTAATAAGCGCCCAGCCTCGAATAAGCGTCCACCCTGAAGGTCCAAAATTAAATATGCGCCAAGGGCGATTAGTCGAACAAATATGGTATTTTACAAAAACGGGTATTGTGAGTAATCACATTTTCAGACTGCAAGACTCGAAGTAGACCTCTTTCAAAAGCTCAAAGTACTGAACTCTATTCAAAGACTTAAACTTCAATTATCAAATTTATTTTATAAACACAATTCATATTATTTACCTGAAGTTTTGTAAAAAAAAACTTCTAAACACATTCTAAGACAAACAGAGACCGTTTCCTCCCACGCTAAAACCTCGATAATTGCGACAAAACATGCTGCAGTAAAAACCAAATTTAGAACTGAATAGAGACAAGTTCACTCTATTTCTTACAAACGAACTCCTTATAGTCGCAGTAATTGTAATAGTAATCGCAATAGTATTTGTAAGTTATATGTTCACAGGCACTTACGCAGCTTTTTCGGTGGGAAGGTGCACTTTAAGCTTGAGCGAACTTTTTCTCAGCAGTCCTTTTAGTATATATAGCTATGTATTTTGATAGTACGGAAGGTGCACCCTTTTTCTAGTTAAAAAATGTTTTAGTGTTATTAAGATTCGTAATGTTATACTGACTCTTACCCATTGGTGTATTAGGGTCGAGAGCCGAAGTCGCGAGTACACTAGAGGGAGGTTGGGGGACATCCTCCCCTGAGAAAGCTTAGACATTACCTTCTCAAAAATGCACATTTTGCATATTCTCAGAGATAATTAACAAAAAAATGAACCGAAACCTACGGTGAAAATTTCATGTGTTTATCAGCAAGTTGATGTGTATTGCAGTAAAACAAGATACAAAGAAAAAAAAAGATGAAAAAATCCGCAAAACTAAACAGCGCAAGCAACAAAAAAAGGAAAGAAAATTTAGGCGAGTATAAATTGAGTCGCTTCAGTATATTAGTATTCCGAAATGAAGCGTAATTGTAATTTTGATTTATTTGTAGAGACACTCAAAGATTTTAGTTCTTCATCTGCAGAGTTCCAGAGCTTTGGTCCGTAGAGGCGCAAGTTGTGCAGTTCGTGGTTTGTGCGTACGAGAGGCAGAGTATATGTGATTTATGGAGCAAGTTGAGTGTTGTGTCGATGTTAATGTTTCACGAGACTGAGGAAATTATTAAATGCTTTAGGAAAACGGTCATTATAATATTGGTGCATGAGGAGAATTGTGTGAAGTTTAACTATATCTGACAATTTCAATAAGTTGAGTTTCTTAAAGATTGGAGACGTGTGAGATTGGAAATGAGAAAAGGTGATAATTCTTACTGCTTTTTTCTGTAGGACGTTATTGTTCTTGTTGTATTGTTATTCTTCAGCTGTAATATAACTATTTCAACTAGTGTTACTTTTTCCTTCAGGTTTGTGTTGTTATCTTACATTTATATGTAAAATGAATAGTGCAAAAAAGAATTGAATTGAATTTAAGGTAGTTTTGTAAGTATTGTCCCATATTATGATACCACATGTGATAAATGGGAAAGCTAATGTAAAGTAGATCTGAATTAGTAAACTACAAGGAATAAAGTGGCAAAGTTTTGAAAGAATACCGATATTTTTTGAAATTTTCTTTGTTAATTCGTGTGTATGAAATTTCCATGTCAAATTAAAGTCAATGAATGTCCCTAAATATTTGAAACATTTTTTTTCTTTAAGATACTTATTGCAAATTTTGAGATTAACGGGAAAGGGGAACTTTTTTAGTGTGGGTGAAAGATCCAAAATTAGACTTTTCATTATTCAATGAGAGCTTGTTTGCACGAAGCCACTCAATTGGTTCGTGATTTTGCTTTTCTTCAAGAGTGTGTAGGTTTTAATGCGAGTAAGACAGGTTAGAATCGTCTGCAAATAAGTGGAAATCAATTCCTTCGGCAGAAGAATTGAAGTCCTATATATAAAAAAGAAATAATAAAGGTCTCAAAACAGAGCCATGTGGGACACCGCACGCGATTGACTTATATCGGAATTGTAATTTTCAATTGAGACAAATTGTTTCCTGTTTGAAAGATAGGAGCAACGTCTCTTTCTCCATAATTTTCTATTTTTTTCAGTAGTATTGTATGGTCTATCGTGTCAAATGCTTTACTGAGGTCAAGAAATATGCCATATGAAAACTCTTTCCTTTCAATAGCTCTATATATCTTGTCTACAATGAGAACAATAGCGTGGATAGTTGAATGACTTATCTAAATCCAAACTGATTTGAAAACAGTAGCTCATTTTCCTCAAGAAATTTAACTAGCCTGTTGTACATTATCGTTTCTGTTATTAAAGACTGAGAGAAAGGAGATAGGACGATAATTTGATATACCATCCCTAAGACCCTTCTTATAAATTGGGAAACCACTCTTGCAATTTTAAGTTTTTCGGGCATAATGCCAGTTGAAAATGAGCAGTTGGTTATATACGTAAGTGGAACTGATATTGTGTTTCTTAACATTTTTAACAATTCAGTAGGAATGCTGTAAGGTCCGCTCGATTTAGATATATTTAGGTTATCAATTATATTTTCAATTTCGGGGTCGGTAGTTGGAAATAGAGCAAAGCTGTTCATTGGGGAGTTGCGAGAAAACGATTCAAATGATACTTTAGATTTTGGGATAGCACTAGCAAGATTATTACCGATGTTGGCAAAGTATTTATTGAATTCATCAGCTATTTTCTGGGTATCAGTAACTTTTTGATTAGCCAAATTTATAGTTGTTTATTCCTTTCCATGTATCTTTGATATTATTCGTTTTAGAGACAAAATAATTCTGGTAATAAGTTTTTTGCTGGTTTGTATCAGGTACTTTAACTTGTTTCTGCAAAACTTATATTTTGAAAAGTAATACTTATTTTTAGTTTTTAAATACGATTTATAAATCGTATATTTAATCTTTATAGAAATTTTTATGCCTCTAGTTATCCATGGTCTTGCAGGCAACAACCGCTGTCGTTTTGAAACTTTTTTAATGGTACATGTTTGTCTACCATTTCTGTGATTTTAGCATTAAAGGAGTCGAAAATGGCGCTTGCGTCGGCTTGGGTTGGAAAAAGTTCCTCCAAGTGTACGGACTATATAATTCATCTGAAGCGAAGTTTGAATAGTCCCTTCGATAAGTAACAGTCTTGGAGTTAGAGAAATTACGTGATTAGAAAATTAGCGAGATGATCAGTAATATCGCACAAGATGTTGCCACTAGATGTGCGATGTTCCATTGAGTTAAAGTATATGTGATCAATTAAAGTAGCAGAGTGATCAGTTATCCTGGTAGGTTTAGTTATGCGAGGTTGAAAGCAATACCTTCCGAGAGTATTGAGAAATTCAGCTGTGTCGGAGTGTGTGTCATAGCTTAGGAGATTTATGTTGAAATCTCCCACGAGAATTGAGATTTTTGATTCTTTTGAGGTCTTGTCAATAGCGGACGTAAAACAGACCTTAAAGCTTTTTAAGTTGCTGTTGGTGTGCCAATATACTACAGCACAAACTGTGTTGCGGCTTTTGCTATGAACTTCGATCCAAAAACATTCGAAGTCGTCAGTCATGGCATTCAAATCATCTCGGAAAAGAAATTCAATTTCTTCCCTAATGTAAAAACCAACTCCACCCGCGTTTCGTTACGTTGTGCAGGGTTGGTCGAGAGAAAAAGCTATATCCCGGGTATTGTTTCGTTAATAATAGGGCCTTTGTCCTTCAGCACGTTGGTTTCAGAAAGACGAATGATATGTAAATTATGATTTAGACTTGACAAACGAGTTGTCAATTGGTCAAAGTTAGCAGCTGGACTTCTATTGTTTATTATAAAGTGAATAGTGGAAAAACAGTGATCTGTAACTCGAATCTCTAATCAACGAATCTCAAATCAATACTAAGAAGTTCATGACTTGTATAATAATTAAAGTCTACTTCGGGAAGTAAATGATCTTCTGCTTCAAGGTCATTCGTGTTTAAAGTTCTTCCTAATGACGAAGTAAATTCTAGCCTAGGCAATCTATCAATCAGGCTCTTGTTAATTGTAGTTGAACAGTTACAGCTAGAATTAGAATTAAACAAGAGCTTAATTATTTGTTGATTATCTAAGTTATGGAAGGGAAACTCGTCCCAACTTTGTACTATCTCACATATGAAAAGCCTGTGCGGTACTTAGCTGTCAGCCATCTGATTAGACAGCGATTCAATGTCGGATTTTGATGAAATCAGTCTAGACTGCGTATCTCTTCTTTCGCAGGTAGATGCGTCCCTGCTGGATCCAGATACACTTGTACTTGTACTTTCTCTTGAAAGCAAGACATTCTTTAAAAAGCATCCTGTTTCTCTGTGTCAAGCTTTCTGATATAAAGAGCCCGTTATCTGAATACCTGCCAAGACAAGATCAAGATCTGCAGTCGTCTTTCTCCTTAGATGTTTGCGGTTTGTGTAAAACAGCTCTTTAGTTTCCCTCCGCGCAAACTTCACTATAATTTTTGGCCGGATGGTTGCCTGATTTTCGATGATTTGGTCTTGATGACGAGGCCATTGCTGTTCTCGATGCGTAACTAGGAGTGGGTAATCTGTGCGAGACTGAAATACCATGTTCATCTAATTCAATGTCCATAAGGGCCCCGACTTTTATGACTAAGTCGTTCGTGTCTTCGTCCGGAGTTTCTGGAATTCCTGTTATTTCACAGCATTCTCGTCTTGAGTATTGCTCCATATTGTTGATGTTGTCTTTCATTTCTTCTATGATCTTTGATAATCTTAATGTTTCAAGTCTGAGGTAGTTGTTTTCTTTTTGGACTGTTTCTGCCGTGATCTCCAGATCCTTAACTTTTTTTTCAAACGCTTAGGAAACTCACTGATGTCGTTAATGCTGTGTTTGAAGCGTACTTAGCTTCGTATTGGTGCTAACTTCTTGTCAAAGTGTGAATCGAGGTTTTCCATAGTAATTTCACCCAATTTAAGTTACAAACACAGAACACGGTAAAATTTCCGTACTGGGGCGTACTTAATTATGCATGCAATATTTTACAAGATTTTGGGAAAATAACCCTAA
>JAOBRG010069336.1:0-21156 GCA_027574985.1 Umimayanthus nakama | reverse complement strand
ATAGCCATATCCGTTTTCTCTCTAACCTCAAAATCAGCTTACAGCGTTTGCTGAAAATCTCAAAACATAATTTCGTTTCCAACCGGAACAAAACTATTAAGTTGAAACTTGACGTGCGCATGCGCTGTCTTGTGGGTAAGAGATCAAAGTCCAGCGAAAAAATCCATCTTTCCCACCCGAAATTTTCCAAAGCTTCACGATATAAACGCAACCGGAAACAAGCCCAGACCCCTTTGGTCATTCAACACCGAGATTAGTTTTGCTGCTCATTTCGTTCACAGCAATTATGGTATACCAAATGCATACAAAAATTAGAGCACAGATATCAGTGAAACATTTTTCTTGGCCAACTGCCTCAAGGAAGATACCCACAGCACAAATAAAACAATAAACCACACCAATCAACACATCAGATGTAAAGTATGTTAATGTCACAGATATACACACAGGTAAGCTAGCCAATAGCTGGGGTGGGTCCACGATTTGGCGATGGGGGGTTCAGACAAACCTCTGCTTATATTAAATCTAATTGTTATTGTTATTTAACAAGTCCTTTTTCACAAGAAAAAATGGTCAAAATATTGCATTTATTTCACTTTAGGTGGTAAGACTCAACCACCAGAACAACCTCTGGATCTGCCCCTGCAACAGACAGAGTAAATTGTCAAAACAACAGGAAAAATCAAGCTTGAAAAGTCATACCTTGTATTTCCATGAGTTTGAAACCATGAAAGTCCTGCAGCTTTTGATCGATGAATTTCTTTCCAAGATTTTCATAACCTCCAAGAGTCTCAAACTTCACCAACACCTGGTCCCCACCATATCTCAAGGGTAGAACCTCTCCCTCTCCAATCACTTTGCTAATGGCTTCAGTAATCTTGTGCACAGTACTCTTGTCTAACAAGGCAGTCGCCTGGTTATTGTTTCCATGTATATCAAAACTCAGCAACGCAAAAATGCTGTCAGGTCCTGCTCTTGAAGGCTCTCTAATGCTCTCTCCCCATTTGATGTAAACCTAAAATTGGTTTTAAATAAATTAATATGTAACATAAATTAGATGGTAAACGGATTATTTAATCCTCTCAAGGACACAACACAGTGGTCAGGCAAGGGTTCGAGTTCGCAACCTTCTGGACTCGAGTCAAACACGCCAACCACTCGACCACCACCCCACTGACGAGAAAGCAAGGACACAAAAACAAAGAAAAAAGGTTTAAAAACTCAGTTGTATTGCATAACACTATAGGTGATTACAATACAAGATTGTGTGATGCACTGTCAAACATTAGTTGGGAAACAAATTGTTTCCAAGATTTTCAGCAGTAGCCAAAATTAATCCCCTTTCTTCAGCCTATGGCATGTTCTTAGCATGTAATCACTTGGGCGTGGTCCTGCAACACAAGCACCTTGGAGTCACCACCACACCATACCTGATCCCAATCTGGCCCATACATCAACTTTTATGCTTAGAACATTTTAAAATCTGAACCAAACTTGATCTGGGCCAGGGTTAGTTGATTTGTGGTTTAAAAAGTGTTCCTCAAACCTCAATTAGTGATTCGATTATTAATAACTAACTAAACCCAGGTCGGCTAGTGCATGTCTCTGCATTCTCACTAGCTCCCTAGCATAAGCATGAACTCAGAGTCGTTGGTTTCAGTTTCCAGAGCTGCAAGTTTTGATCAACCTTTTTTTTTGTAGTTCTCTCTCTGCAAAAGAAGTCACACTTTACGCTTTTTGGCACACATTTAGCCAAAGTTTTTTTTTAGTTTCTTTCTTTATCATTTAAAACACTTTCAATGCCTTTAGTTGATTTGAAAAGTTGAAACTTCAGGAAAATGAAAGAAAATTAAAGTGGTCTTTACAATCTTTGGAGTTTTCAATCATCAGCATGCATCATGTAACTCTTTCTTAAATTATAAGGCCTTTAAACTACTGTAGCTGTACAGTTATAGATATCACATTTATTAGTGAAGGACTTTTATCTGAGGCAAGCTATGTAGTGTTTCAAGTTACTTGAGTTAATAAACTTGCTTTTTATCAATTTTGCAAATCAGTTGATTAGTGAGTTAATCCACCTCGTGCTTTATTTTTTATAACAACAAAATTTTATAAGAAGAACAATGCTCAAATTTGCCCATAAATTAGGCGAGACCAATTTGATTTGTTGGGGCACAGATTTTTTTATATTTTTTTTTGGGTTGGTCAGTCGAAAAAAAAGTGAAAATTTTAAAAAAAATTAGAAATTTACAAATAAAAAACCTCCCTCGAGTTCATGTTAATGATACGATTGTCTCTCTTCCTCGCTTTGGTAAGAGCAAAATACAGTTCTTTTCTATATACAAAACTTTTTAGCTTCTGTTCACCTCAATCTAAAAAGGAACCTCATTTGAGCTTGAAATCAGAAATTTGGTGATTTTTTTTTTGAATTTACAAAACTTTGGGGCAGTCGGGTCTGTGCCCCAATAAATTAAATTGGTCTGGCCTTAGGAACAACAAAAGAACAATCCAGGCTGGGATTTGGAATCATATTGCAATTTATTCTGCTTGATGATCACCAGTTAGGTATATTTGTAATGTTTAAGGAGTTGTTTATTACTCTTGTTGTTCCTACGAGTACTTTTAAAAAAAAGAACAGCTTAAGAACAATTGAGGCTGAAACTTTCTAAAAAACTAAGAACGATGAGGCTCAGCCAGAATTTACTGGTTCTTGTAAAGAAAAAAGTGTGTAGCTTGGTGTTAGTGGAACAGAATTTAATCATGGGTTAAACTTTAATCCTGGACTAAGTGATTTAACTCTGGGTAAGTGCTAGTAGAGGTTTCGAGGAACCTGGCTCTGACCTCTAAGAGCCACTATCATAAGATCCTGAAAGACTCCAATCAAACCTACATGGCTAAATCCCCTGGAGGGAGATTGCAATTCTTATAGTATTTATAAGATTTTAAAAATATTCTTAAATTTTTCAGCCTCATGTATCATCTAAGGTCGCTTTCCATTTGACCAGTCCGGCCGGCCGAGAAGAACTGGTTCTGGCCGGTTTAAATGGAAAGGTCCAGGGCCAATCAGAAACAAGCTGCGGGAACTCGCGCGCGCTTTCCGGGAGAACTGAGCGGCTCTGGTCCATGAGCAGGGCCATTCTGGTCAGAACCAGTTCTGGGAACTCGTGCGTTCCATTTAAGAACTGTCCGGTCGGACCGGCCGGACCGGTCAAATGGAAAGCGACCTTAGAAAACTAAAAAGGATTCTTATTAAAAAAAGATTGTGCATATGTGCATCTATCCAAAAGTTCATGATCCTGCAAGTTAGAGTGTATAAAGTTTTGGTTTAGCCTCTAGTTTGGAAAATGTCCTCTGCCATGGCACTGCAGCTCTTGAAAGTCAGGAGACAAGAACCAAGCAATGTACAGTGTACTGCCACTGATTTGCTGAATGCAAAACCAGCAAAATGTAGTGAACAGTTTTCACAATAACTGAAAAAGATCGTGACAATGGCGGAGACTTTCCACTCACTGCTTGATTGATAACATTCTTTACATATTTTTATACACAAAACGAAAAAAGAAAGTAAATAAAAGTAATATGCTCAAACGAAGCACAGCCAATACACAAGACTTTAGTTTCAACGCCTGCTTGTTTCGTAAATATTTTAAAAGTGTTAATTATAGTTATTTCGCAGCTGCAAAATATGAAAATAATCAGTAATCAAAAACTAAATCACTTTCAGTGAAAAAAAAGCTTGAAAATGGGAAACTGATACGGGCGGTTAACGGCCTAAATGGATTGAAAACAAACACAACTGAAACCTAAACAATTTCGACCGTTGTTTCGGCCACTGTGCACAGAGAAATCACGGCCATGACAGTGGTGAATCAAAACAAACAATGCTCCAAAGGAACAACTAAGTCAATTGAATAATTCAATAAACCCCAAATAAAAATCCAGCAAGAACTGATTGGCACTGCTTCCAAGTGTTATATTGTCTAATAAATATTAGCCAAAATATTACAAGCGAAAACCCGCTCCTATTTCTGTTGAAAGTAGCACGAAATTATGAACCATAAATTATATATTTTGAAAGATAATTGCAGTACCAGGATCAAGCTTTGTCAGTTTGATTTCCTGAATCTGGAATTACCAAAATTCGAAGAATTCAAGAAATCGAATTACCTTTTTTCTTCTGTGAGGTTTCTCTCCTGCCGGGTGAAAATGGTAAGAAGGCTCCAGATGAGGCGAGAAGATCTTTCGGATCAGGAATCGAGTTGGGATTTCGCGATCATCTTCAAATACAATAACCCTCCTTGATACAGAATCTGTTTCGTCCAGATCGAGCTCATCTTCTTCAAGAAATTTAAGATCGAAGACTTCGTCAGTGTCTTCTTGATTTGCCATGTCAAATATATAATAATCTACAGGTGCTTGATACTTAAAGATCTAACTTGCTTGCAATAAACAGTAAGATTGATTCAGTTTTGAGTTAGCGTACCAGCATTTGCATACACCGTCGGGCTACCAGAAATACAATTTCACTGATTGTTTGCTTTTCCGGTGAAAGATTGAAAACTAGTTGCCGATACTTGATCGCCAATTTGGGAGTAAAAACAAATTTGACTTATATTTTTAAATCGTCTTCTCGAATTGGCGGCCAGTTTCAATGCTTGGTGGCCACCCCCTCACATTTCTGTTGACGACCGCTGGCCACTTATCCGCGGCGCAGCGCAGCAATCCATGGAGGCGACAGTCATTGTTCAGTTTTGAAACTGTTTTATGGAGGATCGGAAAGGAGGTAATTGTTTTGTATTTGTTCAACTGCAATTTCTTTCTAGTTTTCTTTGCGTTTATTGAGCATCTTTATGCAGATGATCTATCTTTACATCAAATGATCCTTGTGTGATCTCAGATCTGTGTGATAGTCAAGACAGTGCTAGTGTCTCAGTTTGACTCCACTTGACTAAATGGCGTTTTTTTGTCACTTTTGATCATTGCCAGGATAAAAAAGTACTTGTCTATTAGATTACAGATTTGGCTTTTTTTTCATTCATTTGGTAATGAACACAGATTGTTGTCCCCATTGGCATTGGCATTGGACGGATTGGTTCATGGGAGGGGGGGGGGGGTAGATTGCACTGCTCTATGGAGTAAAATGTTCTTTGGAGATTCTGTTGAAAAATTGAAACATGACAACCAATGGAGAAAGGGTTAATATATTGGCCACAACTACCTGTTGTTCACATCAAATACTTTTTCTGCTGATGTATGGGAGTGATGTCCACATGTTTTCTGGAGTCAGCAGCAGATCAGCTTCATGATATACAAACTGTCCAAATTGTTTGGGATAGGGAGGATTAAGAGGTCGGCATTTTCTTTCAATAACCATGTGGTTAAATTATGTTAGACATAATGCTTAAAATACTTTTCCCTAGGGTTTTATTTGAAATTTTATATCTCAGTGTGTTGTTATTTTTGAGAGAGTGATAATCTTTAGAAGTCTACACACCGTAAAAACTCTAATAGGCCCCCCCAGGGTGGGGGTAATTAAATTTTGGGCCCTCTGGAGGGGGGCTTATTAGAGAGGAGGGGCATATTTTAAACTCTTTGAGACAGAGACAGAAATACATCATGTCTATGGAGTTTGAGTTCTACACAGCTCTAATAACAACCATCAACTATTACATTTATTTAACACTATTAAAAACGGAAAAATACAGTTAAAATCTGTTTTTAACCCAGTATGTCTTCTGTTTTTAACCTAACGGTATTTTTTGTTGAAGGAGGAAGGGGCATATGGGGGGGGGCTTATAAGAGAGAGGAGGCTTATAAGAGCTTTTACGGTACAAGCTAGATTTAAATATAGACCTAAAATTTTACACTAATGAAATGTATGAAAAATATTATAACTACAAGCTTGTATAAAGAAATCAAACCCCCAAACTATTTAAGTGAATAGCTACAAAAGAACAGAGATTTTAAAAACACTTCATCCTAGAGACTTGCATGGCTGATTGTTAACTGACTGTAGCTGAAATTGCGGTTTGTTGTATCCAAGGACTTCAAGCTGTTAGTTGGTCAATGATTAAGGATCTAAAGCTGAAGCTCTATAGCTTCTTCTTATAAGGCCTAGATCAATATTTTTTCAGATATCCCAGATTTCAATCAGTAAGTTATTGAGATTAATTTTGCTTTTATAACATGAAGTGATGACTGGCAGTTTCTCCACATATTAAGGCCCACTGGATGCAAACGGATGCAAGAAGTGACAAAGTTGTTAGTCCAACAATGTTAGGAATCATTAACCCTTGTTGCCAGTTGTTGTGGGTAACATTATTTAGTACATGTAGATATCATTTTCTCCTCAGATGCAGCTGACAATGAGACTTGTCAAAAGAGTGTTGAGTTTGATATTCTTGAGATTGGATGCTCAGGAAATGTTGAAATAGTATCAAGATGTGAACAAACAGGCATCTCAGACCTTCCTCCCCTCTCAACTGTAAGTGCTATTATACAATCTATGTAACTATCAGAGAGAAAGCAAATACATTCATACAGTGATAGTCTGAAATATGTATAGATTACTGTGTGAATAGTGTAATCCCATTTTGAAAGGAAATCTAATTGCAAAGGGGAAGCTTAATTACAGGATGTGCTATGACCTGTCTGACTATGACTAGAAACTTTTGTTTCAAGGCCCAGCAAAAAAAGTATCAAATGAATACAATGCTTAATTAACAAAACCTTTCAAAATTTGGATTTTTACGTAGCAAGTCAGGAAAGTTTGGATTATGGACTGAGGGTTTGGTGGTTTGGTGCTCTAAAAAAATTTTGATTTGGTTGTATTAAAATTTTACAGTGAATCTGTTAAGTCTGGTTGTTACTGATAATATTCTAATGTTAGATATATTTATGGTTTCCTGTTCAAGTTACCAAGTGGACTGCCGCCTCTGTTTCCTGTTGGAATTAACAATGAACTACAGGAGTACCTACTTCATCCAGAAAAGTTACCAATTCATGATTTTTGTAAAACCCAACGGTAAGCTGTATGCACGATCAAAATGATAATTGTAGCTAGATCACAGTGTGTTGCATTATAGTTAAAGTAATCTACAATGTTTGGTTAGCCATACTGCCCAGATTTTTTTAAAGTCAAAATTATGTCAAAATAAAATGCTCAGCACTAACCCAGTTAACAGTGGCAACCCTGGTGTCCAATCAATATAAGTTATACTAATAAACAACTACATTATGTTACAACATAGTACATAAATAACAAATTTGTTACAATTGTAACCAATGTATTTCCTGCATCAACAGATATTTTGAGCACAAGAGAAACCCGGAATCTCTGTACTATTCAAGTGAGTGTGCTGTGCAGACCTCACTTGAAGTGGAGAGAAACCCCTTGACTGGGGAACTTCTTGGTTATAATGAGGTAAGTAAGAGTACAAGTTTAGTGTCTGTGTCTGTATCAGTGTGTGCATGCCTTAGATCACTGAATTCATTAGTTAAAACATTCTTGGCAGGTGGCACTATCAAACACTGGTGACACAGGGAGGAATTCCATGTCTCTTTTACGACTCCCCGGTGCTCTTTCAGATTCTGTTAAAGGACAGTCAACAAACTACCCTTTCCTTCCAGGTGAGTAACTAACTGCAAAAGATTTATTAGAAAATGACTGAAATGAGCATTCAAAAGCCATTTTAAGGGAATTTGGGCGTTCTGGAATTTTATACAAACTATAGCTTTTGGGCCCCCTCCCTCAAAACTTTCTAGACCCGCCCCTGAAAAGGGGGTGTGGCCACCCCTGCTTTGGCATTTCTACAAATGGACAATAAGAAAAAGTACAACTGCAGAATGTTACCAACTGTATTCATATCTCTAGGCATCAGGATGACCATTTCTGCCCCTCAAGCTCAAGTTCCCCTTCAAAACCGAAGGTTTTGGCCCTTCTAGTGAAATTTGCTCTGGTGAGCCCTAGAGTTTATTTGTGCTTGGACATCCATGCAAATATAAATATTACTTTATATGTGTTCATAGAACTAGGTTTAAAACTAATATTTAATTTTGTCACACTGCATTTCCCAGGTGGAATGGATAGTAGAGAATCGAAGCAGCAGGATGTTTTGAAAGACATCAAAGTAGACCTGGAAAATGGTAGGTGACAGAAACTGACTTAACCCCAACAAGTTTATCAACATCCACCTTCTCCTTACACTATCAATACAAAACTGTTCATTTTGTTATGAGAATTAAAGAGCTGATCACATGTACATGTAGCAGTTAATCACTCAAAGATTAAAGTACTCAGTGATATATTCTCCCAGCTTGTAATAAAGGAAATTGTGAAGACAAGTTAAAAGAATTTAGCAACACATCATAAGTTGTGTTGAGGACTAAAAGGTGAAAAGTGATCAATACATTCCTTTTTATTTTTCTTCTCAATCTTTCTTGTACATGTTATTTGAATGAATTGTACTGGTAACCAAGTGGTTTCTCTTAATTTGAATTTCATATAAAACTGAAACATTCTTCTTTAGAGGTATTACAATGTAGATATTAGAAGACCAGTAAGTGAGGGGGTAACCAGTAAGGTTTGGCTGCTGAGCACTGATAAGCATATATTTAGGTTTAGTTGTAGTAAGTAATAGTGCTCTGAAATAATCCTAAATAATACCTACTGAGCGTTAGCCCTATATAGGAAATGGGCCCACATGGAGAAAGAGAAAAAATCTCTGACCCCGGTGGGGTTCGAACCCACAACCTCCGGAACAGATCACCGTTGCTCTACCAACTGAGCTACAAGGCCAGATGGGAGCTGGTCGTGGGAAGACCAGGGTTGCCTCGGTCCTTCAAAACCCTGGAAAGTCCTGGAGTTGACAAAAGCAACTTCCAGGCCCTGGAAAGTCCTTGAACTTGGGTTGTGGTCCTTGAAAATCCTGGAATGCACAAAATAATTTACCTTTAGTTCTGCAAAAAGTGTTCAAAGTGAGCTGTTTGTCATTACTGGACATAATATATATACTGTATAGATCTTTGATGTAACAATTTTTGAAAACATAAATGAATCTCAATTTTTCCCCAGAAAAAAAACCTGTAGAGCACATTGCTAAACTAATATTCAGTACAGAATATGATAAAAGCTTTTTTAATATAGTATGTTTTATTTGGTACAGAAAGTCTTTGAATTTGTTCGTGCATGTAAAGTTCCTGTAATATCGTGGAAGTCCTTGAAATTCACAACTAGTTGACATTTGAATCCCTGAGGGTAGGCCATTCTGTCAGCTAAGGATTTTTTGTGCGACCATGTGTGGTCGTCTGTGCGACCGTGTGCGACCCTGTACGGCAGTTTTTGAGAAAAATATCTGTGCGATGATGTTCGACCATGTCCGACCGTCATGTGCGAGCGTGGATTAGCATTCTGGCAAAATGGTTTTTCAGCAAAGAACTTATACAGTCTGTGACACTATTTGCCAAATAGCTCAGCAGATTGATAAACTTTGATTCAATTTTATTTTAAGTATAGTCATTTTTCCTGGGCATATCACGTTTTGTTTCAAATTATGTCATAAAAAGGGCGTAAGCAGACCTTGTGCAAATCTGTACGCCAAAGAAACCGCTATGCAGGTTCCTATTCGTAATCAAACTTTTCTGAAGCATTTTTTTTAGTTAAGTTTACGTTTACTCGAAACGCTATTAGAAATGGAAGTGATCTTCCGCTACACAATTGGTAAACAGAGAAAGCTCGTTTTTAAAAAGTTCTTTGCTGTTGGCGTTGTTTGAACAAGTCTGTTTTTTATGTGTTAAACCTTGATTCAAAACCTGACAATGTGACAAACTTATCCCGTGAAACCGCAAAGCAAAAAAAACTGAAATTCATTTTTACCTTGTCCAATGGAATGCATTGATGTTAATTCATACAAGACATGGTGTCGTCGTGACGTGTCTCCTTAATTCAAACGGTCGCAAGGATTGACATTTCACGATATTTCACGCACGTTAAAACGATTGAGTTTGTTGCACTTGCAGCGGATTTTAAATACTTTTTAGACGTCTTTATTTTGTCCTACATCATTTTCATTTTGCCATTTCCTATACCCATTAATACAGTAAAATTAGTACTGAGACTATCGCACCATCATTCGAGAATTTTAGGTTAAAATTGTTTTAAAATTTTGTCGGAAACGTCGCACATGAAAATTCCTATATGTGATCATGCAAGCAGTAGGAAATTTACACACTTTAATGACCATATTTTCGCTTCTGATTATCGATTGAACGCACTTTTTAACTGTCGTTACGCTAGCTAAATACCGGTAATAAAAAATGAAAAATAGAAGCTGCCGTTTTTGAGCGATGCGCGAAGTTTTCAATTCGATCAGTTTTACGATTTCTTCAGTTGTTTACTTACACGTTGACGCAGTTACGAACTTGTTCATAGATTGTGTGCGACGGTGTGCAACGGCGGTGCGAGCGCACCAAACGTTTGGACATTTCCTAGAATTATTTTTATCTGTGCGACCGTGTCCGATCATGTGCGACCGTGTGCGACCATGTGCGAGCGCGTTCGACCGTGTGCGACGGTGCTCAGCTGCCAGAATGGCCTACCGTGGAATCCCTGTCTTCAGACAAAACGAACACGCTTCTCTCAGCTTGAAACAAATAAACTTATGTAATATTAAATTGGAAACACAGTTGTTCCTTATTTTCTAAATCAACATTGTTCTTGTACTCAGAATTGTTTCTTTCGCCTTTTTAACATTATCAAACTGATTTATCTATTTGTTGCATCAGTTTGTTTTCTCTGCTGGCCGCAGTAAAAAAACTTACATGACTGACGTTAAATGTTGATAAACTCTTTCATCTTTTCAACTGTAATTCAGACCTTCTTTGCCAACCACCTGGCTTTAACAACGCAATTACCTTTGGAAGGAATGCAGACACTGAAGAAAAAGGTACACGACCTGATACTTTTGAGTGTTGTGATAAGTCTTTTTTTAAAGTGTATATATCACTTGTGGGGTTTACTCATATTTAGAATCTACTTAACGTTCTGATATATATAGCAAAAAAATTTTTGATCTGGATTTTTCTTAGTGGCGCAATTAGCGTTCAAACAGGCGAAATTTTGCTTCCGGATTCAAAATGACCGCACAAAAGGAAGAATGGGCCAAGGTTGGATAATATGACGTCACAAGCAGAATTCATGCTTTAAGTCTTCAATTGCTGGAGAAATATCTTGTTTTGTGTTTTCTGACTTTTCGTATTATAAACAACAGATGTAAAGAATGTCAGATCTTCCTCCAGGGATTGCAGACTCGAAGTATGAATTCTGCTTGTGACGTCACAGCCCAACTTGGACCCATTCTTCCTTTTACGCGGTCATTTTGAAACCGGAAGTAAAATTTCGCCTGTTTGAACGCTAATTGCGCCACTAAGAAAAATCCAGATCAAAACATTTTTTGCTATGTATATCAGAACGTTGTTTGCTTTTTTGGGTGTTTTTTGGTGTGACTTTTTGAGTAAAGCCACAATTTCTTCCTTTATTGGTTCGGCAAGCCTCGCCGCCATCTTGAATTTCGCTACACATAGGGTATGAGCTGAGATCCTAGTTATACAGAAGCCAATCAGAGATCTCCGTTGCCTTTATCTAGTGACTTGTGTATATAGTAACACTGGATATTATGAGTTTGGGTAACCAGTCGTAGCGCGTATAAAGTGCTTGTCACTTGTTTGTGTATACTATATATACAGCTGTTTCAAAAAAGGTTGTCATAGTCAATAGTCGATACTGGAACCGAAAGGAACCTTGGGTACACTCACAATGAGTGATATTGCACCAGCGAAGGTTGTTACTGCATAGCCGTGTTATTAAACGATGAACCTGCATTCCATATTTTGTAAAGTTGATGCTAACAGTGAGATTATTTGTGCTGCTTGGATCCCATAGTTCCTTTAGGTTCCAGTATTGGACTATTGACTATGACAACCTTTTTTGAAACAGCTGTATACCAATAAAGAATATGTTGCATGTTGTATAAACTGCAGGTGAGACGTCGAACGTGGCCAAAGTACCAGGAGCAGGGGAGGTCATAAGCGTTGTGGATATCTTGGCCAGTTCCTCTTTGGAAGATTTAGAGTTTTCTGATGACGAATCTAAACCCAGTGACACAGAGCCTCAGGTAGAATATTCAGTCACTAGTTTTAGCCGTTTTAGGTACAGTTAAGTTTATATGATTCGGTGTCTTTTTAAAATGTAATTTCAGTAATGTCTGGATAGTTTCATACATTAACATCCATAAATTCTAGACGTTGGAATTTTAGACGTCCTATTTTCGCACGATTTGTTATCGGTCTTTTTTTTGTGCATTTCGGACAATTCCGGAACTTCGCATATACACAATCAACGAAAATGTTAGTTTGCTGTACCCTTTAGGTTGTTTAATTACACCGATGAAAAAGTATTAGAGATTCACAAAAAATGCCTTGGGACGAAGAGATATTTACTGTAAAATGGATTTGTCTCTTTCAAGGAATCTTGAAGTTTTTTCTTTCCAGTGAGAAAACGAACGACATCGAGGCAAAGTCTGAGATCTAGCTATAGATATAGCATGTCTTTTGGTCTTGGATATGTGATGGCGTCATCCATGAAAATGCTTTAAAGTTTTAAACTGTAGTGCATAAAATTGGGACCGCGCAAAACAATTCAGACACTCTACATTTCCAATAAAGTCGATTTGCGAAGTTTTGCACAGTCACGCATTCAGAAACCCGCTCTGTCGCAAGGATATATGTACTCGTTTCTGATTGGTATGTTTCTTACACGCTTTATGATTGGTCAAATAGAAAAGTCGAAGTACATATTACGCAAGAACAGAACCAATCATCGATTGGGTAAGAAACAAGCCAATCACGAACGACTACACAAATAACCGTGCGGTCAACTGAATATTGAGCTAATGTGTAGGCTAAACGCAGGCTAAACATTTCGGAAGCACTGAAAGTTCGGACGGCCTTTTTAAAATTCGAATACGCTTTTGGTTCAAAATATTAAATTAGTAATGAATTTTGATGTATAAGTTTTACGTCGTAAGTGTTTTGTTGGAATTTGTTGAATCGATGGTTATCCTAGCGTAAAGATCTATTAAACTGTCTTTTATTCTCAGGTAGCAGAAGGGGGAACTACAGAGGAAAATAAAGGTAAGACACGCACACACCTACAGCATTCGCAGTGCTTAAACACGGTGGTTCTTAACCAACCTAAGGAAGTCTTTCCTCTCGGGCTCAAAGTTTTAACCTTTCTCCTGCGGTCAATCATAGTTTGAACAAGTTATCAAGAACTCGCAGAATTACCAGAATGACGGTTCATTTTGCTTGTTATTGTTGGCTTTATTTGATCTAATGTTTGAAACAAGGAAAAAATCCTTGATTAAAATGTCCGTTTTTTTCTCTTGTCTTGTCAAAAAATAGAGACTACAGGATTTCACAGTAACGATCTTTTTCAAAAACTTGTCTTTTCGGTGATGGGAAAAATGCAGGACAGAAGAATACAATTATTTTCTTGACAACGCATTTCCAGTGAGCATTCGATTTTATGACTTTAAAAAATGCGAGTTTTGTCTGTTTTACTATCTATAGCATGCGAGACTAATTTTTGAAAGGTTAGTTTTGCACGCGGCATTCGCCCACTATCTTGTACCCTGTCCCAAGGTGCATTGCTTGAAACTTTCTGTGTGCAAAGCACTTTGGGGCGAATAGCAAAGTTGGTCGAGAACTCATGAATTCCAGATGAAAAACTAGCTGCTGTTAGGGTTCCATCGACCCCTGTGCATGGAACCGGAAATTGTGTTTCCAAAAGAAATTGAAATCATATAGCCAGAGAGTATTGTGGTTTAATAAATACAGAACTATGTACAGTGTAGCGCCAATTCAGTCTGCTATAGTACGTTTTTAATTTCCTAGTGTTAAAAAAATTAAATTATAACGTTTTCTCTCAATTCAAACTCCAACCTTGTACACACTCTGGAAGCTGTATTTTAGAAAGAAGACAATCTTGGGTTTAAAATAAGATAATTTAATGGACGGTTTTTAATAAATGCCTCTGAACCCAATTATAGATTTAGTAACGCCGTACTTAACAGGTAGTTCTTGGCACTGTGATTCATTGTCTGTGAAGCAAAGTTGAAAGACCTCACGGGGAAATTTTGGTTCTTTAAAGAAGTAAAGAGATGCTTACTTTTATCCTCCATCCTCGAGTTAACCTATCGATTCGCGCAAGTGCAAAGGAGTGCGGATATACACCTTCTTCAGTAGCTTTGCGCACTTCTTATAAGTGCCAGGATATATACGATACACTGTACATAGGGTTACGTTGATCGACAAGAAACTGATGTAACGTGTATCTTTTGTTGCCTTTTTAATGGCAAAGCTCCTGCACTCCTGGCTCTTGTTGTTAAAGGTATGGATAGCACCGTTCAGTGGATACGTTTTTACTGTTTAGTTCATCAGTCTTACCAACCGAATAACGATTTATCCACGTGGGATAACACTATCCACCCTTACAACATCTGCGGTTTTTATTTTACTTTTTTTCATTTGTTAGCAGGAGAGTCAGAAGTGCAAGAAAGTCTGGATAACATCCTTCCCGAGGTACGTAATCATCTCTTTCTATATTTTTTGGTGACGCAATGGTCGAGTGGTTTGTGTGTTTAACTCGTAACCGAAAGGTCGTGAGTTCGAGCGCCGGCCTGACCACAGTGTTGTGTTCTTGATCAAGGCACTTTAAGCCTACTTTCCATATGATCGCTCATGATCGCCGGATCGCTGAAAATACTTCCAGCGATCGTCAGCAATTATATGAAACACTTTCAGGGATCGAGCGATCGTCGGCGATTATATGGAAACACTTTTAAGCGATCGTCAGCAGTTATATGGAAACACTTTCCGGGATCGAGCGATCGTCAGCGATTATATGGAAACACTTTTCAGCGATCGTCAGCAATTATATGGAAACACTTTCAGGGATTTGGGCGATCATCAGCAATTATATGGAAACACTTTTCAACGATCGAGCGATTGTTGCCGATCGTGAGCGATCCTTCGTGTCGATGATTCCAGCGATCCGGCGATCGTGTGCGATCATATGGAAACTTGGCTTAACTGGACTTGCTGTAAAAACGAGTACCAGCTCTTGCTGGGGGCTGTAACCTGCGATGGATTAGTGTCCTGTCCAGGGCGGAGTCACAGACTTTTCATACTATTGAAACCGGAGATAAACGCCGGCCTTGTGATCTACTTGCTTCGGAAAGGATTTAGCTTCGTTACTTCTAGAACAGTTTGCAATGGTGACGTTTTTAGACCTATGTTTGATTTTTTAGGACTCATGAATGTATACGCCGTATTCCTAAATGGCAGACACGCGTAAAACAATGGGACCGAGCGCACGAAAGCGCAGCTTATGAAGCACTGTGAATCCAAGTGCCAAGAAAAAACATTAACGGCCATTGTGTTTTCTTTGAGCTTGAACTCACAATGCCTCAAATGTCTCTTTATGCGTGTCCACCATTTGAGTATGGCGTACATACCAATACCGTCAAATCTTTTAGTAACCATTTTGTAACATGTTTGTTACGTGTATACCCTAGTCAAGTGCTCCTAAATTTATTGAGCTCAGTACATGGCGATGTATTATAAATTTTGTATCATGCTATGCGGAGCAATTCCTTGTAGAAAGGCACCGAGAGGTAGACAACGATATTCAAAGCGGGATCATGTACTTTCGAAGACAATAAACTGGTCGTATTTGAAGTTTATTATAAGACGTTTTGTTTAGCACAAAATGTTTATTGCTGATTTATGAACTGAGTTGTTTAATAGCAGTAAGATGTTTGAAGAAAAAAATTACGGTAGTCTATATTTACAGTACAGATTTGTTAGACTTAGCACGCGTTTTTGTCTTTTGAAACTATTCTCCTAATTGTAGAAAGATGCTGCTGGAAAAGTGGCAGAGACTTCAGCTCCATCATCCGGGACACCTGCCAAGGAAGAATGGGCCGCGATGGTCGATGTGTCCAAACCAGTCAAGAACTTTCATAAACATGTACCAGAGATGGCCTACCAGGTTCGTGAAAACTGAGTCGTGGGTGCGAACTCCACAGGCACTGAGTCAATTGCCATTTTGTAAAGAAATTTCTGAAAGATGAACTATGCAATGCACCTTTTTTAGAATGTATGTGTTTGTGTTTTTGCTTATGCAGTGGCCGTTTAAGCTGGACAAATTTCAAGAACACGCCGTTCTTCGCCTTGAGTTGCACGAGAGTGTGTTTGTGGCAGCACACACGTCCGCAGGGAAGACTGTGGTTGCTGAGTATGCGATCGCACTGGCCAGCAAACACATGACCAGGTATTACAAAGGTTGCCTTCCATTTGTTTGTCTATATGTCCGACCGAAAAGAACTGGTTCTAGCCAGCTTAAATGGAAAGGTGCAAGGCGCGTATGTACATTTTTCTCGCCACAACTCTCCAAATTTCCGCGCTTTTGCCAAATGGAGCAGAAGAACTGAGGGGCTCTGATACTTGTCACAGTTTTAAATATTATGCCCCTTAATTTTCGATATATTTTGACCTGTTCCTTTCGTTGCATTTACAGTGTTTACATCGGGATTTTAATCGACTCAAAAAGTGTAATAAGGGTCTTTCTGGATTCTGTTTGGTGAACAACCATGCTGCCTCACTGTTGGGAGCATTAGTTGCCCTGACAACTGTAACTTGCAGCTATGAGAAAGCACGGCCCCAGGCCCTTGGCTTTTCTGTCTAGTAGAAAACAAAAACGATAATGCTTTCGCCGTTCGGCCCACTTTCTCTCTAAACTTCTTTCATGAGCAGTCAGTCCCGTCAGTTTTTGCGTGCTTCAGTCTTTACTGTCCGAAGCACGGTTGAAGGCCGTGAATAGACCTTTATTTCTACAGGGTCTTTCAGTCAGTCTTTCATGACTGCTGTCAAGAGGGACCCTGGTAATCTAGTAAATGCATATGAAAACCAAAACGTATCAAGACAACGTGAAACCCTTTACAGTGTCTTGTTATTTGATGATGTACTTCAGTTAGAACTTTTACTTTAGTTGCTTGGGTACAACAGTTTTGGTATTTGTATTCAGCTCCCTAGGGTATTGCGTTTGATCGTTCGAATGGATTAGCTTTCAGTATGTCTAGATGCCTTTCAGTAAATGCTGGTTAGTATCTGTAGGAAGTGAGAAAAAAAAGTTTTCATTAATTAACTTTCTTGTAGTTGATGTTCTAGTTTCGACTTGTCATTTGATTATCTAGAAACTCAACATTTGGAGTGCAAGACATTTGGCTAGTGAATCTGCTGTTAATTCCTTTAGCTTCATTGCGGCTTTACTAGCCGGGATAATAGATCTTTGTCAGAAACTGGTCTTCATCTATGTGTCTTTTGGGCATGTCTCGAACACAAGTTTAATTTCACGCATGCTATCAGCCATTTCAAAAACACGAAAAAGTAATTTGGCCCCGTAGATTGAAATACATGACTAACTGTTTTCTTCCCCACAGAACCATATACACATCGCCGATCAAAGCTTTGTCCAATCAAAAGTTTCGCGATTTCAAGAAAACGTTTGAAGATGTTGGGCTTGTGACTGGTGATGTACAAATCAATCCCGAGGCCTCCTGCCTCATTATGACCACGGAAATTCTAAGGTACAACCTTTGATCTGTTTATGGAACATAAGTGCATTGTTTAACTCAAGAATACCAATTTGCGCTCTTTCTAGGTCTCATTTCTGGTTTAAAACGTTGTTACTCGACTATATGTCATACCAGTAAGTCCACAGAATTAGAAGTGATATTTGATCGTACAGGAAGATGAATGGCAGCAAATATAAATACGTGGTTTTACAAATGCAATTTTTCCCCATTCCTGAGTTTATCGAGAGACCAAAATATGATAATTTCGTGGAATTAAGAAGACAGGATTTGTCCGAGCTACATAATTTTATTGTGTCAGTATTAGCGGCTAAGCTTGTCTTGGCTTTTCTTGTGTTGTCATATCTTATGATTTGTTGTGTTGACTGTTATGTTTTTTTTTGTTGTTATGTTGTTAGGTGTTATGTTATGTGATGCAGTACTGTGTTGTGCTGTAGTTGTATTGTATTGTACTGTGCTGTGTTGTGTTGAGTTTCGTTATGTTATGTTATGTTATGTTGTGCTGGCTGTGCTGTACTGTACTGTGCTGCATGTGTTGTGCTGTACAGTATTGTATTGTACTGTACTGTATTGTGTTGTGTTTTTTCGTATTATGCTATGTTGTGCTTTGCTGTACTGTGTTGTACCGTACTGTCTTATGTTGATATGTTTCTTGTTATGTTATGTTGTGCTTTGCTGTACTGTGTTGTACCGTACTGTATTATGTTGATATGTTTCTTGTTATGTTATGTTGTGCTTTGCGGTACTGTGTTGTACCGTACTGTATTACGTTGATATGTTTCTTGTTATGTTATGTTGTGCTTTGCTGTACTGTGTTGTACTGTACTGTATTATGTTGATATGTTTCGTGTTATGATGTGTTATGATATGTTATGTTGTGCTGTGTTGTGTTGTAGTGTACTGTACTACACTGTACTGTGTCGTATTGTATTGTGTTGTACACGCTATCTTTATTTTGTTTTTTGTCTTGCTTTTCATGTACATGTCTAACTATGAATTGTAAACTTTGTTCAACTACAAAATATATTCAATCATTCTACATTGTAAAACCAGAAAATATCGAGGAGAAATAAGTAAATAATGCAACGATTGTGACACGTACTTGATACATACTTATGTGTGTAGTAATGACAACTGTTACGTTAGCAAACATGTAGATTAAAATAGCGAACAGATAGATTGAAATTGTCTTAACTTAATTTTTTTGTAAAGTCGTGAAAATCCGACTGAACTTGACAATTATGACGATTCTCCTTGATCTTGTAATCTTGCACCATTGCAGGTCAATGTTATACAATGGCTCGGATGTCATTCGTGACGTGGAGTGGGTTATATTTGATGAAGTACATTACATAAATGATGCAGAGGTTCGTTGAGTTTTTCATGTTTATATGGCACCGAAAAGTTGATCTTTCGATGCGTGTATTCAATCATAGTTGTTAGTTACGGTGGCTGTTGATGGGTATATTGCGAGGGTTGATTGCTTATGTTGTCCGTTTTGAAATTTGACATTTGTAGTTGCATTTACCGTTGCAGTTCAGATACATTTAGGTAAAGTAGGATACAATAAAAAGGGAAA
Source organism: Umimayanthus nakama (assembly GCA_027574985.1). NCBI lineage: Eukaryota > Metazoa > Cnidaria > Anthozoa > Zoantharia > Parazoanthidae > Umimayanthus > Umimayanthus nakama. The sequence continues at coordinate 1,866 of JAOBRG010069336.1, read as the reverse complement.
AAAGTACTTCATTTTTTTGCTGGCTGCTTCGCTAGATCACATTAGATTAAGTTGTTATTAAGTGAGAATCCACATAATACATTGGGATTTTCACACATAAAACATTCAATGAAAAACAAAGGTCTTTTTTGTACCTTGGGGTTTTTCAAGAAATAGAAGTGGGTGGGGCAGTAGTAACCAACTGGGCATGTGTTTGTGACGTCAAAGAGCTTCAATTTTCCTGTGCATTTTTGTGTTCCAGCGCGGCGTAGTATGGGAGGAGGTTCTCATTATGCTGCCTCCGCATGTCAACATCATTCTCCTGTCGGCAACTGTTCCCAACACACTCGAGTTTGCAAACTGGATTGGGTAGGTGTTAGGAGAGAAGCGAAGAAGTAAATAAAAGTGACGATTCTTGTAACAAACATGCTAATAACAATAGTAAGTATATTATAAGGTTCAATTGAAACTAGTGTCTTTAAGTCTTGTAAAAGCGCTTGAAAAATACTATGCATGAAACACTTTTTACACTGGAAGCGTTTGTTTACAAGACAACATTTTTTGGCTCTAAAATAATTCAAACGTGGTCTGCTATTAACTTTGAATTATTAAAATTTGCTTTTGGTAACAGCGCTTGTGTTTAAATAGTGTTGCATGTCAGTTGAGGTAGTACATGCTTGTTGATCCCTTCATTGCTTTGGCGTAGATCTTTGAATCAAAGAAGTTACCTGTATGCAAGAATTTAACAGTAATCCTTGGCTTGAGATATACCTTAGCACGTTGGAAAACTTTAAACTTAACGGCGTTTTGTATCAAACTTGACAAAAGTCTCACATTTGAAAAAGCTTGTTAGTGCTAACACTGTTCTTCATACGTTTTTTCCTGCAGACAGGTAGAGAGTTCCAAATCTTTGTGGCTGAATTAGGAAATGTTCTTTTACCTTGTGTATCGCAGCTAAATGTTTGACAGCGTATAGTAATATCACCCACCATAGCGAGAGGTTCTGGTCGACATGTCACTGGCACGCACTTTTCTACCACCTAAATACTCTGGGCTTTGTCCACTTAGGCATTTGTAAGTTAGACATCACTTATTTTATGAATGCTTTCTTCCTTCAGACAGACTAAGAAGAAGAAGCTGTATGTGATCAGTACTCGGAAGCGTCCTGTCCCTCTGCAGCACTTTCTATACACAGGTAACAGTAACAAGACCAGCAATGAACAGTTTATGATCGTCAGCGAGGAAGGACAGTTCTTGACCCGTGGATACCAAGCAGCCATCGATGCAAAGAAGGAACGTGCTAGTAAGAGCAAAGAAGCCTTCGGGGCCAAGGGAGCAAGGTTTTCTGCCAACCCTAAGCAGGTTAGCAAACAATGATTAGATACAACAGGAAACTGTTGTAAGTAAATTCTTGTCGGTGCGTTTGCTAATGCCGATTTACACGGTACAGAATTTACCGTCAACTCTTGTATTCAACAGACATAGGCCATATTCATTGACAAATGGTGATTATTTTTACTCATGACACAATAAAAATGTGTATAATAGTCCATTTCACTGTCCTTCAAGAAGAACCAACCTTTCTGTGCTGTAATTGTTTTGTTTACGTACCCTGATTTTGTTGCAGGATCGTAATGTGTGGCTTTCTTTGGTTGAGATGTAAAGGATTTACCAACATACCTTTCTGTGCTGTAACCAATTGTGTATTCTGAATGTGTTGTAGGATCGTTTTGTGTGGCTTTCCTTGATGGAGATGACGTGCAAGAACTGTCAACCTTTCTGTGCTGTAGTCGTTTGTATTCATATCCGGACGCGGACATAATTTTATTCTACCCCGTATTAAAACTGAACGTTTTAAGCGAACTTTTATTAATAGATGCCTTTTTA
>JAOBRG010069225.1:5088-21160 GCA_027574985.1 Umimayanthus nakama | reverse complement strand
GTACACGTCATTTTTAGCCAATCAAAACGCTGGAAAAAAGCCATATTAAACGGAAAATGGCGGACCCATTTAATAAAATTTGATATTGTTTGATATGATATGACATAATGTAATATAACATAAAACAAAGACATTTTAAAGGAATTACCAAGCAGGAAAACTTTATAAAATAAAGGAAAAATGAAAACACATACTAGTGTTTACCTGCGAAACCGCCATTTTTAGGACCAACACTTCACTAACCGTAAGTCATTAATGTAAGAACATATTTTTAGCTTATTTTGTTTTTTCAACTGACTACATAAAAATGCTAACCTCCATAAAGCAAAACCGGCTACCATAGCAATGTGGCAAACCTTTGATTAATTGCTGCTTTTGTTGGCGGCACAACCGCACAAATTGGAAGAAATACGTACGTGTTTACAGTAATATTGATTCTAGCTAACAGCAAAAATCACATACTCCAACACATATATGTGCCAGTACTTGCACATTGTCCGAAATGCATATTAAAATGCGTTGCTGGCAGAACAATTGAAAACAAAATCAGTGGCTCGTTTAGTGAAAAACTTCTTAATGCAAATTGGAAAACTGACGTCTGGAATTACCAAACGGCATTGCCTTAAAGATGCGAGCGTTTTTTGTAACCAATTTTAACGAAATGCTCCCAGCTTTGGAGCTACTGTCTTTGTCCATTGAATTGATAATATGAACAGCAAGCTGCTTGGGGGCAAATCCCGTTCTGGATAGGGGTTAAAAAATTTAAGAAACTTTCACGCCTATTTGTTTTTTTAATCTAACTAGACGACCTCACTACTTGCATGTATAACTGAAGTAACGTTTAAACTTCAAATTGGCAGTTCCGTGCCTTGGTTGACCTTACTTTGAACTTCTGTTTACAGCGCGGTGATCCTTTAAAGCAAATATCTGAAACCAAGTGTCCTGTGGGCTGGGAGTGGACTAATGATTGGCACGTGGACACTAAACGTCCAGTGGACAGCGATGGTAAAAGGCATTCCGATGCAACACAACACAATACAAGACAATACAATCTAATCTAATCTAATTCAATACACGTAATACAATGCAATGCAAACAATACAATACAATGCAACACATTACGTATAATACAAATAAACAATACAATACAACACCAGAGTACAGTCTAATACAAAATAATACAATATGAAACTTTTCTTTTCATCGCGTAAAAAAAAGGCTGGGAGTACACTCTGGACGTGTCCTACGGGGTTTACGGGCCAGTCCCGAAACCTTATCACTTCTCTCGGAGGAGGAAATGGATAAGAAGCAGGAAACTGATCGACCCCGTTGTTTCTGCACCAGAGGTGAGCAACGTTTTGTTTGTAAGAGCTCTTGTTTGATGTACAGCTTGCTGACGAACTCTATCAGTCCCCTCCATATTCTTCTCTGATCCAACGTGTTTCTGAAGCAAGAAACTCGAGGTTATCCTTGTTTTTATTTTACCCAAGAAATTAGTTTAAAATATCTGACGAGAAACCTTCTGGCGAATCCAAAACAACATTTTCAAACTTTTTATTGACCGGAACTGTCCGAGTTTGTTCAAAAATGCACACTGTTGGGTTTTATAATCAAGCAAACCAAGCATGAATAACCTTTTTCTAAAAATTAAAGTTAATCGAATCGTTTCGAGTTGAATAAAAATTAAACTAAATGAAATTGCTTCTATAGTTTTCTAAGTAAGAATTAAAATTTATCAAAAAAATTTTTGATTCTTAAATTACCACTTCTCGCAACGAAACCAGTTTTTATAGAAATAGCCCGATAGACGATAAAACTACCGGGGACGACATTCTACTCGGATGTAGCATTTTTCTTTCTCTGTGAAACACAGCTTGAAGTTGAAAGCACTGCGGCAGGAGGATTTGCAGTAACAACCTGGTACCCGAGCTCTAAACCAGTTTGTTGTAAATTATCTTAAACCTGATTGGATTATTCAACTCTCTATTTTCCCTTAATTTGATAGCAAAATCATTTATCATGCAACACGTACAGTGTCTAATAACAATTGTTGTAATTAGAAAGCTTATTAAACGAACTATGAGGACTGAGCTCCTTGCTTTCTGAACAATCACCAACTAGAAAAATTTTGCAAAACATGAATAGCAATCTACCTTTGAGGAGCATTGACCAATAGAGGATTTTTGCAACAGCAACAGTACCATCGATGTTAATGCTTAGATACAACGGAATTCTTTTTCATTTTTTCCATCAGTTTCGTAAATGTTATTTTATAAGCTTTACGCGCTCAGTAAACTTTTTTTATCACTTGTAATGTTTACAGATAGAATAGGATTCCACTCAGTTATATAACCAGTTTAATTCTAATTTTTAAAAATCGGCCTTAAATTTCACCAACAGCAAGTTTCGATCCTAATGTAACCGCTGACCGACAAAGGAATAAGGGTACAAATGTAGTTCTCGCTTTTGTCCTTCACATTTAAGTGTGTACATGCCAACAAAGACATATTATCGAGAAGTGTGTTGCACATATTATAGGAATATCAGAGCAAGTTTGGTCGAGTAAGCAAACGGCTTGACATCCTTGCACAAGATACAAGCTAACAATAGCTACATGCACTGCTTTGTTGCAGTTCTTCGTCGTCCAGTTGCTTATATTATTTACGCCCGTTTTATTTCTTGGCCGACTTTTTCACTGTTTAAGTTTTCTTTTTCTAATCGCTGTATAGACCCTTTTTGACAAAATCCATCAGCAAAATATTGATCGACAGAAGTTGACAGAAAAAGCGGTTTCAGGATTATATTTTAGTGTTTTTATTGCCACAAATCGCAACTTTAAATGAGATTTGCAAAGCAAACTATTCGCAATTCAAGGCAGTGACGTGATTACGTCAGATATCATGACGGTAATGTGATTGGTTGAAAAATAGTTGTCAATTGGCAAATAGCTACATTTCTGTGCTACCATATACTGTGATAATAGACATAACATTACTGATAACAACACTTTTTTAAACCCTTCTTCGGTTTGAAAGCATTCTCATAGCAATAATTGTTATGGCTTGCTTGAGGGTTGGGTAGCAGTTTCGGTTTGCCCTGAAAATTCTGTTAACGACCTGTGCGGTATACTAACTTCAATATTAATCTGCTTTTTATTTTGTTTCAACGGCCGTTCATTATTGTTATCGCACACTAAATTGCGTAGCTTTTCGTTTTACCAGAGCCAAAATGCACTCAGGATTAACAAGCTTTAAACCCACTATAAGACCATCAAAACTATTTTATTTTGTTTGTCAATGATTAGACGAAAGACGTAAAGGAATTCGCCAAAGGAGGCTGGCAGTATTCTGCACACTTTGGTGCGAAAAGTCATATCAATGCGAGAGTTTCCGACTTTGCGCGCAATCGACGCTGGCATTGCAAACTGGTCAGGGACAAGAAAGTGGCTGCGGAGACATCAATGCCACCAGTTTTTCAACTGGATGTCAAGGTAGATTCCTCAGTTGAAGAATTGATACTTACTATTGATGATTATTAACGATGTGATTATTATTTACGTAAAAAGGTAAAAAGAAGGTAAAGCAACCTCATTTAACGAGGTTATCTCGTGACAGTTAGTAACTGATAAACATGTGGCCCTCGGTACGCACTTTAACCCCTTTCTCTGTCAGTGCGTTTACTATAGTTAACTGCCAGTATGTACGAAATATATGATCTTTATTAGATTATCTTTCATCTTAATTTCTTGCACACTGTGACGTGTGCGCATTGCGCATCGCGCATCGCGCATCGTGACACATAATACATAAAAAATCATAAAGCCGAAACCTTAACTCGGCGCCTTCCGTCCCGAATAACTAGTCACCGGAAAGGTCTTAGAAAATAACAAACAACATTATGCCGAACACTGCTTTAAGTGCTAAAATCATATACTTTCTTTAAATTCTATCCACCAGAATGAAGAAGGGGTTATCAGCAGCTTTCCGAGAATGTTTATGACCTTTCCGAGTGAGTATGATGCAGTTTAGTGAGAAACAAAAATATTGTGTTGAAATTGGGGGTTTTGCGTTTAAACTGATTGCCTGCATGAGAGCAGTATTTCTACAACCGTCCAACTTAACTTTTGAAAGCAAGTAATTCCATTGAAAGAGGAAGCGATTTGTTCTGTACGATTCAGACAACAAAATGCACTTATCTCCAGAAAAATATATACTGAACACTAGAGATTGATGGAGCGGCTCGGTGAAGAGTGGAGCAATTAGTTGAAAACCGGGTTTTTTGAGCCCGTTGTTTAAACAGTGCCATCCAGCTGATTTGAGTCCCTGAGTAGCCAATCACGGACGAGGACGTCTGCAAAACCGTATATCATGTCGTTTCAGACCTCATCCGCTAGACAAGGCACAAATATAGTTTCATAATTTAGTGATTTGTTTCTTAGTTTTTAAACTTCTTTCAAGAAATTCTTTAAATTTGTTACTTGTTCCAAGGTATTTGCTTTAAGAGCAGACTTAATGATACACAGTTTTGCAGATGACGCCACAGGGTCTGATTAGCTGAATAAGTAAATCAGTAATAAGTAAATAAAAATAAATAAATAGGAAATTAATAAGAAAAAAGAACAACTAAACAACTAAAGGCATACGTGGTCTTCTTGGAACACAACAGATGACTGGTGGCATGAAAAAGTATCATTGACACGTACGGTAGATAGTAATCTACATTTTCTTCAACCGCTCTGCTTCACGCACTTACTGATCTCTGGAAAATTATTACACATGAAGTTGATTCGTTGCAACGAAACAAAAATGGCTACTGGTCGATCTTTTGCCGGCAGTCAATCGATTCTACTGGTTATAAGGTTGTAAATGAGTAGAACCGTGTTTTCGTTTGCCTTTACACAGTGCATAGAAAACTTGCCAGGTTCAGATGTGCAACAGAATACTGTATGGGATTGGTTAAAACACAGGCCTTCTACTGGAATGTATTTGGAGAGAGAGAAGGGGGGGGGGGGGCAACTCATTGGAAGCTGAAGCTCGAAGTTCAAATATTAAACTCGTTTCCTAAAAGTTTCAAAAACATAAGGTTGTTGCCTCAAAAAAAAATAATGAAAACACATACTTCAAGTATGCTTAATGTGTAACTCCGTGGAATAAACATATTTCTATTAAAAACACAATGAAAACACTTTTTCAGATTTCTGCGTAAGATAAACAACTGCCATTTGGTCCCAATACAGCTATTTCAAGGAAAAGGTTGTCATAGTCATTAGTCGATACTGGAACTGTGGGTTTCAAACAGCACAAATAATTTTTCACTGTTACCATCGAATTCGTAAAATATGGAGTTCAAGTTCACCATGATGCCACGGCCGTACAGTAACAACCTTCGCTGGCGCGTTGTCACTAGCTATGACTGTACCCAGAGTTCCTTTCGGTTCAAGTATCGACTATTGTCTATGACAACCTTTTCTGAAATAGCTGTATATCTACACTATATCGAAATTTAGATGTTTCTAACAATAGAACCGTACAAGTATCAGCTGTGGGCGTACATTTACCAGGCACGTGAACTGCTGTCATTTGACGAAATCGGAAACAACGGTGAGTTAAGCAGTTGAACTAGATTTTAAAGTCTAAACATTGTTTTTAGTTGTTTCAGGAGTTGTAAAATGTCCATAAATTGACAAAATTGTATGTTTTCAGAATTTTTTCTTCAATCTTTGAATTTTTTAAATTGTTTTTTATCACAATGTTAACCATCAAACGTCAAGTGGGGTTCCAACCAGTACAAATTGAAACTTTGAAGTAATCAAAATGAAACTTTCATGCAGTAACTGTAGTCTAACTATGAACACATCTTTTGACGTTATTTTTATGACGTTATCACACGAATTTACGAATATTTTTTTGTATGTTTTCCAGACCCCGTGGCCTGTGTATCATTTCAGAACCAGAGCCAACTAACAGAGATAAAAGTGGATACCCTGTGTCCCACATGGGACCAGACCCTCATATTTGAAGGGGTTGACATCTTTGAGCCTGTGGAGAGTGTGGCCCAGTCTCCGCCAACTGTGGTGGTTGAAGTGTTCGATAAGGACGTCTTGGTAAGAAAAAAATTAATGTTGTAAAGAGGTTCGTTTACACGCTTCAAAAGTAGGTAAAGATTCTAAGAATTAAGCTGCAAGAAAATATGGAAGACCGGTAGGTTTTCATTCGTGTTCCGTTAAGAAATATAAAACTTATTAATTGTTGTATTCCAACAAAAAAAAATAATATCTGCGAAGCTTTGCGAGCAAAATGTACCGTATTACTTCGAATAAACGCTGCAGCGTTTATTGAATTTTTCACGACTGGAGGGCAGCTTCTGTTTAAAACAACAGTGGTTAATTTTAAATGTTTCCTCTGTTTTACTTAAAAGTTCGGTAGCATTCACTCAGCATTGTCGTTTACCTAAAATGCCCGCAATAAAAGACACCTTCTATTCAACGGGGTCGTTCTTTTAGTATTTTGCTCGGCTAAGACCGCGGCGTTTATTTTAGGGCGGCGTTTATTCGAAGTAATAAGGTATTTTTCAATTACACCACATTGATCGAATAGTTTCTCAGCTATCAAATGTTAGAAACTAGTTGATGACATGTAGTTTCGAAATATAATCATATTCGTCTAATTTTTCTGTTTATTATTGTTTTAAAAAGATACACTTCAAGGATCGATTTTCTTTAATGCCACACTACAAACAGTTGTGAAAACGCCTTTACTTTCTAAACAAGTATGTTTTGCTGAGAAAAAAGTGGATAAATCATTGCCAGGTGTTCTCTTATTCTGTTTTTCTCTAGTTTTCGTGTTATGAAGTTTGGGTCAAAGTTGATTTTCTCTTAAAGAACTGAGATTTTTCAAATTCAAGCGTGAATAATGAGTTAGCAATTAACTCAAAAATGTTAGTTTTTCGTTTGTCTGAAACAAAATACAGTCAAAGAAGTGCGATCGATGGAACCCAGGAGTGCACAAAATCACATGTTTCTAATGCAAAAGATTTGCTTTCTAGTTCAAGGACGACTTCATGGGTCGCTGCATCATAACGCCGACTGTCAGACTTCAGGGCCACGAGCCGCCGGAGCCCCGTCTTGTCTGGTACACACTCATGCGTGGAGGTGACAAAGCCGGACAGGTCCTTGCCGCGTGTGAACTGTTTCTGGTGCGTATTTATGGGACTGCAGAATGAAACTGTACGGGCCGGAAGGGGGATCACGGGGTGGGGTGGAGGGTGGGTGGTTACTGGAAGTACGGTCAGAGCTTTGTCTTGAACATTACGGTACATACGCATGGGAGGCGAGACAAGACTTGCTACTGGTTTTGTGTTCAGAGCCGCCTAGAATGGAACTACTGTAAAAGGGAAATGATGCGGTTATCAGAGGCTCTTCTTGCCAAGTAGTACAATTCACACTCATAAGAAAAAAATACAAGTTGGAAAAAAATTTCTGCAAGTGAACTGCTACTGAGTTGTGATAATTGGTCAAAAGAGTGGGGTGCATGTTTTGGGAACTAGGGGGGGACGGCTGGAATGTCTTGATTTTTCTGACAAACAATCATGCATATAAACTTATGGCTTTCTGGCGTTTGTTCATTTGCTTCAACTGTCAAAACTTCATTTTTACTAAGCGGAGTATCTACTTAGGACGAAGGAGCAGAATTACCCGCTCAGCCACCGAAGGACGAGAGCAACTTGTTCATGGTGAGAGATGGTGTACGTCCCAATGTACAGCCTACGGCCATAGAGGTAAACCGGCATCTATGCTATGCACACTCAGTTTTATCTCTCAATCACTCCTACGTTACAAAACGAAAAGATTATCGAAATAAAACGTGAAGTTAGTTGTAAGACGACAAAGGAATTCGTCAGAACTAGAACAACACCAACTACCTCCTCAAGGGTAAATAGCACCGTCCAGCACATAAATGTCAACACATACTCGTTGTGTTATCGATGGATCTCAAAACACAACAGAAAAGAATTCGAAGAACGATTTATGCTAATATAACATAATATATTACTTGTGCACATTTACTTGTAGTAAGACTGACAGATCTTTTTATTCTTGTGATATAATGTAAGTTACTTTTTTCATCGGTTAGGTATCAATAAATCCCATCATAGTCATATAATATCCTCTCTGTATAAATCTCTTCGCCTGTATTTTTACAACAGGTGCTGTGCTGGGGCGTGAGAAATATGAAGAAATTCCGCGAGAAAAGTGTTTTATCACCGACTATAGAAATTGAGTGTAACGGGAAGACATGTACCTCTGAAGCTATCAAGAACACCAAGAAGAACCCCAATTTCACAAACCCCGCCCTACCGCGAATGATTATTGTAAGTACACTTCTAAGTGTTCAGCTCATGCATTGAAATGGCTCAATGGCGCCTTCGGCAAGAATAGCGAATAAGAGAGATAGTTCTTTGAATAATAGTAACAGTTATAAAAGTCACTAGAAACTACAGAAAAAGAAGGGGAAAGTGTACAACAGATAACAATTTTTGTATTGTTCAAACCTTAACAGAGTATGTTGAAAATGTTTCTTGGTAATAATAATTTGCATGGGAGTTCGGCTGTTTTACAACTAGATGTTACAATTTTTTCTTAGTTTTTGTTAGAGGATTACATTTGAACTAAAGAATACATAACAAAAACACTAACAACGATATTTATTTTGATTAGCAGATACAAACTCGGCGAGAAGTTTTTGTTTCTACCAACGTATCAACATGAATGGGCATGCGCTCACAGATGACTGCCTCATTTCCATGTGCAATTTAGAAAAGAAACTTGTAGTTTGCACAAAGATGGCGGCTCTGCAAAACAAGTTTTGAGCTCGAAGATTTAAAAAAATGGGCAACCCTCAGCATGACATCTAAGCTAACCGGAAAAAACTGCTGTTTGTGTTACTGACGTCTTGAAATAGTTCCATTTAAAAGTCCCAATCAAGTGAGCTCAACTTCCATTAAGCAAAACGTCTTCATTCAAGAAAACGTTATGGTCGCTATCTCCAAAAAAGCAAGAAAATGGTTGTAATTTCCAACATCAAGCACATGACATAACTTCTGGAGGAAATTCACAAATACAATTGTTCTTTCATTTTCAGTTTCAAGTAAACTGCAACCGCCTTCACGACAGTTTTTTTTCCGGTCAGTATAATAAAGAGGCATTGTTAAAGTCGACTGCCAGGTTTCTTTGAAACCTATAAAGTCTGTTTTAGATATGTTTTATGTTCTTAAAAGCGATCTTTCTTGAATAGGGTATAGGTTAAAATTTGTTGTCGGGTCTTGTGACTTCCCATATATTAATGTGTTTTTAAAACTTTTTGTACATACACAGAACTATCCCGTAGAGAAGGAATACGCTCCGCCAATCAACATCAAGGTGCGAGACAACCGAATTTTTGGTCGTAAACCAGTCGTTGGAGTCCATTCTATCACATCTCTGGCTCCTCACAAATGCGAGGCACCTTTGCGCAAAAGAAATGTTCCTGGACCAAGCCAAATACTAGGTATTGTTCAATACAACTCACATCGTGTTTGATTTAACAAAAGGTCACAGTAAATCTTACAGATTGCGAATTAGATAGTTAGTCAACCAATCATATAATTAACCTATGATCTGCCTTTTTCGGTCATTATCATACACAGTTAGTTAAAATCGGTCTTACAATTGTCGCTTTATTCGTTATTCTTACAGCCGAGCGAAGAAAAGCTTCGAACAAGGAAAGACCCAGTGTGATCGAAATCCTAGTTGATTCTGTTAATAAGAAGAAACCAAAGGTACGCTGCGTCAGTGCGATTGTCCTTTTTACTAATTCTTTTTGCTTCCCCAGTTTCAGTGCTCTTTCTAACAAGTGTTCAGAGCTAAACAAGGAGCACATATTGCAAACTGCGTTGATTGGCTTATCAATTTCACAAATGCTTGAGATAATTAAATGTTGAATTGAACTGGCGATAGTTATTTCCCAAGAACTGGTTAGCACCTAAAAGCAAACAAAGTTTGTTGAACACCCATGAGCACCCTTGAAGGCTGATGTGTGCTTTTGTGACAACACAGATACTGCAACCTTTAGCCTAATCATAACGACATGATGCAAAGTCATAAGGGCACAAAAAAATGCCATTATGTTTTTTATATGTAGGCAATACCTAAAGGTTCCTTATACTGAATACACCATCTCTCACGTGCCTAATAGACGAACAGGTACGTCTATTTCGAAATAAATTCCTGCTCTGCTGAGAATTTGTGTTCTACATTTGTATTTATTTACAAACATAACTAAGCTTAAAGTAGACCTTACGGTTTCGTTCTAGTTTAAAAACCATTGTTTTACAAGTGAACTTAGCTGACGGGCTAGTAAAAAAAATCCGTGTATAACACTCGTCTCAAAACTTTTTTCCCACAACAGAAGAAAGCGGTTGATGACATTGATTGGTGGGCGAAGTTCTATTCCTCAACTGGAGATATGGATAAAGCTGGGAAAGAATATCTTGCCAAAGGGTATGAAACAATGATGGTAAGTTTAGTATAAAACAAGTGCTTGGAGCCTCAAATGGCAAAATAGTGACGAGTAGAATTGAATTACTAATTAGAACAGTTGTTCTCCTCCGCGATCATTTACGTAATTGTTTTGCATAAGTTATAACTAACTGATGTGTTTTAACTGAACTACTGGGCCTGGATATTCGAAAGTTGGGTAAGCGAGGGTTACAACGTAAAACAATGATTGGTATTATTTCTTTCTCGCCTGGGTTTGTACTTTGCGTTTGTATAACTGGGTTTCCTTGGAGAGTTCAATACAGAAAAAAGTTTGTGTTCTGAGATAGAGAAGTTTCGCCAAGCTCTGCCGTTAAGTTTTACGCGTTTTGCCTTTCGAGCAACTGCGCTCAGGTTTTGCAAGTTTCTTTTTTATTACTTCAAAGCTTTAAAGTTTAGGTTGGAAAACCAAGATCTCATTTTGGTCTCCCTGCTCCCATCCCTCTTTGGCCGTGTAATGACTCAAAAAAGCAGACAATCGATCACACAAGAGCAAATAATATTTTCTATTCGACGAATTTTGAATTAGATGCAGTTTTGATCAAAGTAAATTTTAAGGTTGCTTAAGCTAAGTCTAATATTTTATTTATTTACCTGTACAGCGAGCCTACCCTTGAAAACCGAAGATTTAATGCTTAGCCAATGTCTAACTACTGTAGTTTTCACTGTAATTATAACAATGGCTTTATTTCAAAAATAATCTTAAAAGTTCAAATTAATACAAACAAGTAGTATCTATAAAATCTCGACTGCTATGCAAAAGAAAACTAATATAAAACTCTAGTTAAACTTTCAAAAGTCCAAAAGCGACTTGCCAGTCGAGTGTTGATTTTGAGAAGTCGTGTCTCACATGTACATCGTACTGCCTCGTCATTCCGATATGGCCAGGAATTAATGTTCCAAAATGATAAATAACCGCTAAAAGCAGCTCTGACCAACTCCCGGCATCATCCATTGCTGTAAAGTAGCTAAAATTTGGGCAAGTTCTGACCTTTATTAACCTTCGATCATACTTTCGACCGTTGGCGCTTCAATGAACGCTATACAAGAGAAGCTGGAAGCGAGTCATCTTGCAACGAGCGGGCTCGTGTTTCAATTAATTTATGCCAAAAGAAATTCCAATTAAATTCAAATCTAGTTCAATTATATAAAATCAATCACTAAGGCGCAGTTGAAACACGAACCCACTATCAAAAATAGCATGCGGGCTCCCTGTGTATCACTTTGCAAAACAGATAAATACATCTTCATATACAAAGGTTTAAGTTTGCAACCTCAAAGGAAAACATCATGTTTTTGTGCTTAGTGTGTCAAGTGGTAGTTCATCTGAAAACTTGGCCTCTAAAACTTTTAAAAATGAAAACAAAATGATTTCGTTGTAGTGGACCACCTTAAAAAGAACGGAGTCGAAACCTTAACTCGGCTCATGCACTAGCATATACTTGTAAAGTAAGAAATCATTTGGGTTTTTTCCGTTTGAAGGTTTATCAAACCGAGCTGGAAAGAGTGCCTCAGTTCCAGGGGTTCAAGGATTTCGTCTTCACGTTCCCAATCAATCGACGAGCAATCACTAGTGAAGAAGAAGGAGTAAAGACAAAAGTCGGCGAGTTTAAGGTAGAAACAACTTTATCGCATACCAAATTTAAATAAAACGCCATCCAGGATTTTCTCCTCATGTGAAGAGGTCGTAAGAGTAACTCAGTGCTTTAACCCGTGCGACGTTCGTTGGTTTTATAGTTCAAGGTTATTTTCAAAGTTTTGTTATTTAATGATAATTGAATGTTTTGCCGTTCAAGTTTTATTTTCGAATTATTATCTTGAGGAAGACTGGATCGAATTGAGAAGAATTTTACAAATGAAGTATTTGATTGATTTGATGACGAGATCTGACGACAGTTTTCAGACAATTCATGCATGTTTAGAGTTTTCCTATTGTTTGCCTTGTTTTGGATTCTGGAAAATTGTCTTTGACGCAATTAAACCAGGAAATTCAAGAGCAAGTTTTTGCTGTCCGTGCAGCAGCCACTACGACAGATCGAATGAAAAAGAGACCAAATATACCTTACCGCAAGGACCCCCTTCTGGTCAAAAATATTCTTAAAATTGCTTAAGAAGCTAGAACAATTGAAAATACTTCACTGCCGATTTGTTGTTGCTGCAAGAACCAAAACGGACGAAGAATTTAAGTCGTTGATATTTTCTCTCCACACTGCACAAAAACAAATCCGGAACATGACACCGCAGCCAGACAAGGGTCTTGAATTCTCCAAACTAACTTCGGCGACGTGTAGTAGAGACTAACGGCTGTACTCTCGTCCTGCTTTCTTAGGTTTTGTGTTTGAGCATTTTTATGTAAGAGGTCTCTATACGTCGTTTATTGAGTTTCAGGTTCTGAAGTTAGCCAATTTTTTTTCAACCGAATGTTCAATTTGATAAAAAACGTTTATCTTTTTGTTATTTTGCGCCAGTCTTTATGTAGTCACGTGTTTTTTCTTTCAAACATTTAATCCTGCTCTACGGTGTATCGAGCTCTTCCAGTGTCGTTTTACACAAAACGTACATATTTGCAAACTTTTTGTAGTACCAAATCCAACTGAATGGTATAAACTTTTTTTCTGTTTTCCACTTTAGGGTGCTTTCAGGGTCTACCCTCTTCCTGAGGAAGAAAACATGTGTCTTGCGCTCCCGAAGGCAACGTTTACAGGCTTGCCCCCGTCTGAACCAATCGATTGCATAGTCAGATTGTATGTAATCCAGGTGAGAAGAACACACGCCGCTTACACAATGTTCGGTCCGGCTTCCTGATAAAGAAATTAACCATAGTACAGTCAGAGTATCAGTTGTCAAGGAAAACCTGCATACATCTCGGTTGTAAAGTAATTTAGGAGAGTGTTGGCGTTGTAAGATAAATCTGCAGCTACCAATAACACAAAAACAGGCTTGCGTTCGGTATAACCATTCAGATATAAGTGTTATCACGGTAAGATCGGCCTGCGTTTGCGGGCTTGTTCTTGTTAATACACAGTAACTCAGTGCTTTAACCCGTGCGACGTTCGTTGGTTTTATAGTTCAAAGTTATTTTCTTAGTTCTATTGTTTAATGATTATTGAATGTTTTGCCGTTCAAGTTTTATTTTCGAATTATTCTCTTGAGGAAAACTGGATCTAATTAAGAGAATTTTACAAATGAAATATTTATAAAAAAACCCACCGAAATGAACCTTTTAATGCCGTTTTCCAGCCCCCTTTTCCAGAATTACACAACCCGGGGTCTTATTTTTATAGAACGTGTTAACTTTCTTCTGGTTAAAACACATGTGCGCCAAAGTAGTTTTTAAATAGTATACATGGGGCACCAAGAGCATCATTGAGTGAAACGCTGAATATATGAAGAATCACAAACATTGATAGCGACGCTGCTTAAAGTTTATAGTAACATTGTTTCAGTAGTTCAAACTGTGGCGCTGTAAAGATGGGTCTGTTTTTAATACACCGAATAGTTTTGCTACTGGTTAGAGCATTTTGTTTAAGAACCTAGGATAATGATTGCTTGATGAAGGACAGCACTACAAGTACCTTTTCCTACTTTGTTGTTCACAGGCCATAGACCTGCAGCCCAGGGACGCCGGCAGTTCAGTAAGTAGAAATGCTTCGTAATTGCCATCGTCCTCCGCGGGTAGCGCATTGCGACTCTCGTTTCTGCAATGAATGGGAAACAAGAGGGTTCCTGATAGTTATCTTCTTAATCTTACTTCATTTCCTCTATAACTGTTACAACTCGCTATCAAGCTCGTGGTCATGCTGCACCATGTTTGATTTTACACTATTGATACACTATAGCTTTTCATCCTGGTTATGCATTTCTTTAACATTTCCTGAAGAAAAATGATATATGTATACATGTGTTACGTTATAAATATAATGGTAAGTGATCATAGTTTGATTTTTTATTTATCTAAGTTTTAATGTGAATTATTTGTTTGGAATATGTTACGGTTACCGTTCACCTTGAGCGGTGTTTTCAGTTTTTCGTATGTTACTTCATTAGTACGCATCGGTTTTCCACAAACCTATATATCAATGGAAGGCTTCTAAAATCATCCAGATGTTTAAAACAAGTTTGTTTAAGACGAATTTCTTGTAAACGAATACAAGCTTCGTATCTTAAACTAAAATCCTTTCACTTCTAGATGTCAATGCGGCTGTTAGCTTCAATTTACACCTTTTGTATTTTGTCAATCAGTTTTAATACCAACTGCGCTCTAACTCTGTCCTGGCGATTTTTTATTGAAATTAAATCTAATTTTCTGCAGGCATTTGAAGAAAACTCCCCATTTGCAGCAGACAAAACTGCATTGTTTGAGTCATAAAAAATAGTTGGAGCTCTAAATTTCAAAATTCGCCAGGAAGGTTTTCATTTGTGTCTGTTATTTTCTAAGCTTAACAAATTTAACAGCATGAGATTCAAAGTTGAAGGCGCATTTGTCCTTTACATTTTCGCAGTTTGAGCTAAAACATGTCTCGAGAAATTCACACCTAAAGCACACCGCGCGTCATACAATCTAACTCACGGTAAAAACTTTTGTTCGTCATATCTCGCAGGCTATTAGGCGTATTGAAAAAGGAGTTTTTTTCTTAGAAGTTCATTTCATATATATTTATATTCTGTAAAAATCTCAATTTCGAAATTTTTATCTATTCCAACATAAACGGTTTCCTTAAAATAGTCAGCCGGAATGACTTTAGAGTTCTACTTATAGCTAATTAGGAGCTAGTTTATAATGCGCCAGGCTTTGTCTCATTCCTTCATCAGTTGTCGTTCTTATTACTTAAAAGTTTGAAAAACGCAAGTACGTTTATAACTCGTCAAAAATCCAACGCGTTGTTTCTATTTCTTACGTGGGTATTTTCGTTTTCCGGAGAGGCCAGGTCTGTTATTTACTATACGCGTTCAACATACTGTATTAAAACCAAACTTTGCTCTGTTTAGCTCTCATATGGCAGCACGAATATGTCAACCAATAAAAAGTCTTGCGGTGTGTCATTTCTTTGCAGACTGACCCGTACCTTGTCTTAACTCTGGGAAAGACGAAGATTAACGATATAGCCAACTGCATTCCCAATAACACCAACCCGACATTTGGAAGGTAACTTATATCCACATCTTATACACGTTACTAAGTATTCACTTGGTGCTGGCTCAAAGATGCCTGCCATATATAATTTACTACTGTAGCAGGTTTTCAAGATGGTCCGCACATTTAAGGGTCCAGCTGTTGCGATGCAGGCATGTAACTTGCGGTTTCACACTTGTTCTCCAAGGGAACTCTTTTTGAAAACTTGTTACATATTGCATAGTCTTAGCTAGCAGTTCATTGGCTAGACCTGATTATAGATCGGAATTTTCGCCACACCTAGCTGCAACTGGCCTTCTGTCGGGGCGTCTCACATTGTACGCACTCCAAGCACAACCCCGCTCAGTCCTAGCCCATGCAGAGCC
>JAOBRG010069114.1:0-21161 GCA_027574985.1 Umimayanthus nakama | reverse complement strand
TTTCCAGGTGTGAGTGAAGAAAGATGCAGGTTTACCATTTGACCTAATGAAAGTACACTGGGCACCGATGCGTCCACTCCTCTCGATTTTTATTTCGCTAAAGCGCTAGCAGCCTCTGTAACTTGTGTTTATTCATTGCGAAAAGTGTTTTTGGCACTTACCTTCTGTCATTCAGCATCACCTGGTTTCAAAACGTCAAGGACTTCTGAAACACGGAAGCAAATTTTGCAAATATTCAGATAAGACTCACGTGGTACGCGCTTTTGTCTTCTGACCAATCGGCGTAACATCCAGATTCTGGATGTTGAACATGGTCCAATCAATGGATTTGTGTCAGGCCCTTTTCTCCTTTCTCCCTTTCCCCTCCCCCTCCCCCGAGGGCCTGATACTCAGGTTAATTCTAACAAAGATTTGATCAGTCGGCCCGAGTGTAAGCTACCAGCAGCTTCTTGTTTTATAAGCTTGCCAAATTTCACGGCATGAGATTAAAAATTGAGGGAGCGTTGAACCTTTGCATTGTCGCAGTTTTAGCCAAAACATGTTTCGAGAAATTCATTCCTAAAGTACGCCGCGCTTTATACAATTTCACTACCGGTAAAAACTCTCGTTCGTCATATCTCGCAAACTATTAAACGTATTGAAAAACAATTTTTGTTACTAAAAGTTCGTTTAACGTATATTTATATTCTGAAAAAATCTCAATTTCGATCCGTTCCAACATGAACGGTAACCTTAATCTGGTTAAACCTTCAGGGATTTTCAAGCAGTAACCGAAACAATTCTAGACAGTTAGCATGCTTTTCTATTTTTAAAATGGTATCGTGATTTAGTCGGGAGCACGAGCCGCAACGTAAAGTGGTATTGCGGCTCATAATTGTAGTATTGCGGCTCGGTACTACTGCGCGTGACTGGCCCTGACTAACAGGATTTTAGCTTGAGTTGATTTTAAAAGCTTTGGTAAACTGCACTCAACAACAACTTTAACAAGACGGAAACCGACTTGAATCATTTCTTTACGCACTGCTAAACGATCAGGTTGAGAAAATATAGAAAACTAACCAAATCCTTTGCAATTGGACAACTTTCCTGCTGTTTGATAACACTGAAAAGGTGTCGATAAAATAGCTTGAAAGTTCTGACGGATTCCGATCGACCTTACGGTTTTTAAATTTACCTTGTTTAGTATTCGATCTCGTATGGGAATGCCCCTATTAATAGGCATCAAAAACGCAACCGGGGTACAGGCAGACTTGCTGAGAATCGATACATACCGCAACGGCTTACAATTGGTCTTTAGGTTGAAACAATTGCCCTTGAAGAAGGCACTCCCCGGTACCTTCCAAGTGCCCTTTTTTCTAGCTGCAATTTCACCTAAAATCTCCAAGAATCTCGTCGCTTTGACTAGTCGATAGTTAAGATTGTGACTGCGTACGAGTTTGCAAGACAAACGCTGGAGAAATCTCGAGAAACTCAATTTTTGCAGCACTAACGAGGGATCAGACGAAAATTGGGCAGTATTGATTCAATGACTTTTCCATGGTAAACTTTTATTTTTCATGACTAAGAAAATGCTGAAAACTCAGCCTTTGGGGCATACTTTTACTCAGTGATAAGAAAGTTGCTCGAAGTATTTGAATCAAATAATGAGGTTCCTTAAGTTTTCCATGACCTTCTAGAAATGCACTATTTAATTCCATGACTTTTCATGATCGTATGAAAAGCAAGATTGGCAAAACCCTTGTGCTGGCCTGCTTTTTATGCACGTTTATCAGGCCGCGACGTGTCATCACATGAATCCTTGAAATCCGAAAAAAGCTAAAAAAGATAACGCCGACAGAGCGAGGGAGTTGTGAAAAGCGGAGCAGATGGGGTGCAAGACGCATCAAGCGAGTCTATATAGGAACAAGAAGAACAAATTTGTTGCTTTCCTTAGTTGTTTATACATTTTGTTTACAGTTAACTATACCTTTTTAAGCCAATTTAATTATTTATATATACAAATAAGTATTTTTACATTACATCTGCGACGTATATTTACAATTTTTATATTTACAGAACCACCACCGACATTTGACTAAAAGTAACAACGCAACGTTATAAACGGGAATAACTTATATCGGTCTTTGTAGCTTTAGCACCGTTTCTATTCTTTGTTACAGTTCTATTTGATCCTAGTTTCTATCTATCCACAACAAAGTTTGTTTCACTGCCCCTTGCTGTTTTATAGGCAGAATAATTCGTTGTATCGCCCCACGCGTTGTCCTTCGATAAGAACCCGCGAGTTTTTTTGTTTTATTTTCAAAAACAACGCATTTCTAAATCCGAGAACCTTTTCCACTTAACTTCAACTCTACAATCACTACAAAACCAGATTATAAAATGAAATAGCTTCCAACATCTCACTGAACTGACCGCAACAAAACGATGGCGTCTGAAGATTTTAAAACAATGCCTTGCCAGCCTAACACAGCCAATAGGCACAAAAAGACAAATTTTTGGGAATTCCTAAAACCTTGTCTATGATGTTTGCAGGTGTTGAAATTTTTCAATGCGCTTTACTAAGAAATATGAATAAGAGTATCAGTCTTCATCTGTTTTAATACCGTCAGTTGGTGGTAGACGTTTGGTAATCTCTCTTCCCAATAACTTAACATTATCGTCAGATACAGAATAGGCAGTAAAAACCCGCCTTTAAGAATAAAAAGAATATACAAGTTATAAACACTCGTAGTCAGGAGCCGCGGGAGCAGGGGGGTCACGTGCCCCCCAAATATTTTTAAAATCACAAAGAACAATTCCAATACCAAGTCAGTAAAAAGCAGCCCCTTCCCCCCTCCCCTCAAAAAAAATCTCAAAGTTGCTCCGCGATACCTGATAGTATATAACTATTACAGGAACCTATTTTACTTCCCATCTGAAACAGGCTGTTATTCAAAGAATTTTCTTCGAGAATCCCTTGGATAGGATATGGACAAGCAGCCGTGATATGTAGAGGTTGGTAGGATGATACACTTTTACATATTATTTAGAATCCGTCCGATTCGGACCCAACAAGTGGCCGGGAGGGGGGATAACCTTCATTATGAGTTAGCAAAATTCTATCTTTGTTCTGCACGGGATTGTAAAAGTGCTCTACATAGGAGCTATTCCACAGCGGTTAGACACCGATGTGTACAGCGCTGTGACAGCGAAAACGAACAGAGCATTCACGACAGTACTGGTAGTGACAGCACCGAGATAACGATGTGCACATTAGTGTGGCAGCGACGGCAACTGACAGTGCTGTGACAGTGCCGTCAGTTGTCACTACTTTCACAGTGATGTGTGCATCGCTGTCACAGCGCTGACAACGCAACCGTCATTGTCATCGTTGTTGCACTGTTGTCGGTTTACATCGCTGACTTACTAATGCTGCTGACATCGCTACCACAGTGCTGCCTAGGCCACTGCTGTCACAGCACAGTTAAGTACACCGCTGCCACAATAATATCGCTACCGCTAGTGGCAATTGTCACCGCTGTGCCAGCGCTGTGGAACTATCCTGTGTATAATAACAACAACTTTACAAGGTACTCCAGTAATGACTTTCAACTCTTACTGTCTAGGCAACCCGAGGTTGTTGTACGTAGGGTCTCACTATATTCGGTTTCTACTCCAGGGCAAAAACTATTCAGATTTATGCTTGATGTTCTCCTGAGCACATCTTGTAACTTCCTTCAACAATTCAGATTTTCGTAATTCGGCCACGTTGGGTCTGTCTTTTGGACTATCACACAACATCCACTTCACCAACTGCATCTGCAAGAGACGTCAGGAATCGTCCAGTATATAAGTAATACAGACAACCTTACCATCACGAACTCAGAATTTATCGCTGTGCCAGCTTCTATGTCGATAAGACAGAAATGCTCAAACCGGGGACTTTTGTTCTGTCCTAAAACACGATTGATTCTGGTTGGCAATGCAATTTCTTTGTGATTATGTGCAAAACTGTGTAGCTAATGCAATTACAACTGCAAAAAATACAATCTGATTGGCCCAGAAATACTGGTATCAAAAATCAATCAATCATGCGCAACAAGAATGTGGCGACATCTGATGTGCTATGCATGGTATAAAGGAACTTGATAATGGCCACAAAGCCCTTATATTAAAACTAACCCGCTAGTTGTAAATTTGACATTCGAGGCGGTTCGTGCATTTTGATCAGTTTCGAAACAATGTTCTTACCTGTAAAGACATTTCTGCTTCAAAATGACTGGGAAACATATTCCTTTTAACGTCTGAAAGGACCTGCATTTGAAGCATTTGAATGTTAGTTTTTCCTCCCACATTACTTGAAAGAAACCAAGAGCACACTTCCCCATAAATGAAACTCATATCCAACACTAACGAATTGAACAATTTTCTTAATTAAATTACATTAAAATCTGATCGCTAAAATAGCTCAAAGTTTGGCTTCTCGCTCAAATTTTTCAGCAACATCTGGCGCATTTTGTTTTCATATATGAGCTGATCACCGATATTGAGATAAACAATCAGAATAAGCCGAGAT
This sequence comes from Umimayanthus nakama, assembly GCA_027574985.1. Taxonomy (NCBI): domain Eukaryota; kingdom Metazoa; phylum Cnidaria; class Anthozoa; order Zoantharia; family Parazoanthidae; genus Umimayanthus; species Umimayanthus nakama. The sequence goes on along the minus strand of JAOBRG010069114.1, from coordinate 16,606 downwards.
ATCTTCTTTTACTGACTTTTCATGTTTCTTCTTCAATTTCCCTCGCATTTTTTCATGTTTCTTCTTCAAATTCCCTCGAATTTCATTCCCATCACTCCCGCTCTCTACGTACCTTGATTCTTTCCATCTGTGTGCTGAACGGGTGGAACATTTCAAAGAAGATGAGACCCATTGAGTAGACATCTACTTTGTACGAATAAGCTTTCCCGTCAGCCTGCAGAATTCAGGACAGCGTGATCATTACTTTTCTTTGCTTTCTACTAGGGTTTGTTATGTTGGAACCCTATGAGAAAAGCTGGTGTCGACATCAACATTAACAACAAAACTATCATCACAACCATCACCACCAAGTGTTACTATCATTACCATCAAAATTATCATCACCAACATTGTCAGCATCAACATAATCATTGTCATTACAATCATCATCATCATCATCATCACAATCATTAACACCACTATCATCATCGCCATCGCCATCACCACAACCATCATCACCACTCTTATTATTATGCATCATCATCATTACCAACACTTTTATCATCGTCATCACCACAACCATCACCACCACTCTCATCATCATCACCACCATCATTACCATTACTATCTCAATCACCATCATTACGATCATCGACTATAATCATCACCATCAGCATAACCATCACCTTTGGAATTTAAAATGGGTATTTATAGGCTCAGTAGGACATAATAAAAACAACTGAAAAAGAATAAACTTGAAAAAAATTTGAAATAAAATTCATTTAATTCAAACTTAAGTTTGCATAATCAATATTGCATAAGTTATAAATTATGGTAAACGTCATCCATAATGTCAAAAGATGTTTCCCTAGTTGGACTACAGGTAAAATTGCAAGTTTCATTGCAATTTGCAGCAAACTATCAGATTTTAGGTTGGAAAACGCTTGTTTAGGGGGAGGGGGGGGCTTTTAATGGCTGTATATCCTTCATACTAGGAATTTGATTCCTGGAACTTTTCAATGTATATTCACAAGGCAGCGCTAACCTGCTCTGGACTCATGTACAACTGTGTGCCAACCTGGCTGGTGTGATGAACATCCGTGACACCATTCTTACCTGTAAACAATAATCATCAGCAAACTGCACCCACAAACCTTTGCAAACTTCAATGAACTGTTTGAAGGCTAATGAAAGTACGTTGAGTTTTGTTTTCGAAGTGATTTTTTAATAGAAGACAGAAAAGTACCAAAGTCAGGTACATGTATATGACAATGGGGAGACGCTGTAATATTGTTGAGATATAAGAAAAGCAGCAACTCTAACAAAAAGGGTATACAGCTGTTTTATCCATTAAGCAACTTTTTCCGTTCTAATCGGTCGACCGTTTGTTCAATATTTCATCTTTAGCCGAGCCGTCAAGCAATCACTTACATCATATACGAAAACTTACAGATCAATGAAACCCAGCTGTTCCACCGTATCAACGAGAAGAAACTACTCTATATGACTTGGCTTGTGGCAAGCGCCCCAGTGTTGATACTGCGTAACATCCATTCTTGACATTTACACTAAGAAAATTTCCACATCTTTTTGATTGTATCAATCAGATTTACCACCACATTCGAACAGTACACAAGCAATAGCTTAAATGAGTCAAATATGTGCACACCCGAACCCAATACTACTGTTAATCCTACCCTAAACCTAACACTCATGCTAGGCCTAACCTTAAACCATGAAAATAACCCTACCATTAACCCCAACTGTCATCTGTTTCCCAATGAACCTGCGTTTGTTTTGAAAGCACAAGCTACATGAGCTGTGGTCCTACCTATAATGGCAGTTTCCAGGTTCGCCTCTACATTGTGACTCGCAGTAACGAGCCCAAAGTCACCAACTTTTACCGTGCCATCCATGGAGAAGAAGATATTTGAGGGCTAAAACACAGTAAACAAGATACAACGAGTTACAATTTGTTTTTTCACTAACTCTGTAAGCAAGAAATAAGTAAGTAAAAAGTAAGTAAGTAAAAGAGTGAGTGAGAGAGTAAGTAAGTAAGCATGCAAGTAGGTAGGTTAGTAAGTACGTAAACGAATGAGTAAACAAATCAGCAAGTAAATGAACAATCACGAGTGTAGTAAGTAAGCATGCAAGCAAACAAGCAAGAAAATAAGCAAATAAGAAAGTAGGTAAGTAAACGAACAAGCAAACAAGAAAGCTAGTAAGTAAGTTGGAGGTGAGTAAGCAAGCAAGTAGGTAGGTTAGTCAGTAGATATGTAAGTAAGTCAGCGTGTGAAATTTAAACCCAGAAGACGTACGGCTGAACTAAGACAAAAGTTTTGTAGTATACATGTATGTTACTAATAAAACTTAGCAAATCTTAAAATATTGAAAAAACTTGGAAGCGTTCCTTACAAAAAGTGTTTCGAAATCTGTGTTTTAACACTAATGTTAACATTTGCTTGGATCTGAGGTTAAAACTGCAGTTGTTCTTTATAGGTGATAACAGTTTGTGTGGTTTGTAGCTCTTCTTCTTGACTGTCTCTTTGAACAGTGTGGTCGTAACGGTGCACCACCCTTTTCTCTCCTTGAACGGAGGCAGATTACTGGTGTTAATTGCTCCTTTGTACAAATCGCCAGCGTTTTAGATCCTCAGGTAGACACAGTATACAAAAATCTAATTGAAAACTTGTAGCTTCCGAATAAATTTTACACACTGATTAAGCCCCATTTGTTGTTCATTCACGTAATGACAATTACAACCTTTTGAGTTAAAAACCAGCAAAAGTTTTAAAGAACAAGTCAAAGTTACCCTAGGTTTTCTTCGTTTTGAGACACTTTTTTTCTTGTTTCACGATGATTATTTGCGTTTTTCCCATTGTGGACACACTAGCTGCATGAGCAGCTTACTCTTTGTTGTACAGACCAATTTGCAAGCTATCGGCTCTCTCGGTACTAACAACACCCTTACTTTATTTGCTCTTTATCTTTCCTATCATAAACTCGTCCCTACTTAGAAGTACAAAAAAATCTCTCTGTAGCCGACTGTCAATGACAGTGATTAATTAAGAATTGAAATGTAAGCCTCCAAATCTGGATCTTATTTGCACCAGCTAATGCTACTTCTGTCTATGTATTAAACTGTGCCCCTTCATCTCTCTCTCCACCGTCCTGCGCCAGGTTTCACGAGAACGGCTTTTTGCCATCATATGCCCACGTCAGGGCAATGCAAGGGTTGGCGCCGTAGTCCATGCTTAACACGTGGCCCAGGCACGCCCACCTCCTATTTCGCACTTGCTCTGTGATTGTTTCCGCGCTGGCTTTTAATCTAGCTTCGCCATTCCTGGCACCTCATTGGTGAGTAGACCTTATTTGTGTTTTAAACATCAATGCAAAAGAGGGCCCATGTCTTTTTTATCAGACTGGGTCGTCCGCCAGGTTTTGCGCCCATACAACAACACAGGAAAAACGTTAAACTTTAAAAGAATGGTCTTAAACTTCCTTTAACTGGCTGTTTTTTCAGTTTTTTTTTGTTGTAAACTGCCTGCATTTATCTAGCCTTAGGTCTTTGTGCTGATATCCATGAAATTCACTCATTGCACTGTACATCACACTAACCTTCAGATCTCTATGCATCATTCCATGTCCGTGGAAAAATTCCACAGCTCCCACAATCTAAGAATGAAGAAAACACGGCCAACACATTAAAAAAAAGAGGCAGTTTAACTGTAACTGAGTTACATGTAAGGTTAATCATGATGGTGGGCATACATTCCAAAATCTAGTTGTAATGCTTAAATATGGAATCTAGAGATCTGGACACGGTAATATGTGAAGGGCATTTTCCTGTCGGTATTAAGCCAGAAGGATGGGTGGGGCATTTGAATTCAGACTACAAAATAGGTCAAAATTCCCCTCCTGGGAATGATTGTTAACAGTCCCATGAGTTACTAATTTGTTGCAAAAATGTGCCTGAAAGTTGACTAAAAACTGCAAAAAATTTTTCCACCACGGAGAACTAAAGGCTGCCAAACTACCCAAAACATGCCCCAACTCCGCCCCATCCCCTCTAGGTATACAATTAATACGTGCACAAAGCGCCGGTCACCTGCTCGAACACTTGTAGGCAAAACAGATGGTCCCTATCTGTGTTAATTCTTAACCAGTCCTTCAAACTCTCTCTCTGGCACAGCTGCATCTGTATGTAGAGGTACAGCGGAGCGGCAAGTCGATCTTGGGTACACTCTTTATCATTACATCTGTGTTGTAAGCCTAAAATATAAATAAAAAGAAAACTTGTTAACAATACGAGTTATATATAATGTGATAGTGTATGATGTGATATACAGTGAAAATTCGTGTATAAGGATCGTTGGTTAAAGATTTCTGGTTTACGTTATTGGATTTCCTTGGAAAGGACTTCAATAATACTTATCAGAGTCCGGGCGTGTCTCTGGGGGTTGATGTTGTCAATTTGTTATACTATTCTTTGTACACACTTGAAAAAATCTTGAGCAAACCTTAATTAAATCGAGGCGAAAGTACGGGAAGTTCTACAGCAAAAGCAGGAGTGTAAGTTACCTGAGTACAAGGACCAATGGGTTCCAGTTGCACAAGAGAGGGGTAAGGAAGAGTTACTTTCCTTTGAACTTCTTGAGTTGCTCTCTTCCCAGGAACTGGACATTTCACGCTAAAAAACAACCTTACAGCTGTTAGAACAAGACTGATAACTTAAATGTAAATTTCATGTCAACAGTACAAGGAGAAACAGAACAAAAAAAACAACTATTCAATTTTTGGAACTTTGCTTAATAATCAGAGATTTTGTTGAAATTCAATTAGATATGCTATCTTCAAAAAAATCAGAATAATTTGAATAACTGTAAACTTCTATTGATTTTTTTTATCAAGAAATCAAAAGTTTATTAACGGCAAACTCTATTTTTCCTCAATTAATATGATGACGTCATAAATACTAACGTTACTTAATTAGTATCAAAAGATGTGTTCACTATTGAGAAATAGTTGAGCAAACGCATTATTGGTCGAGGAGTACAAAATTTAGACCAAAAAAAAACGAAGGGGATTGAACGAACCGCCCCATACACGTACATACCGGTGATTCTGAGACTCCACTGGATTCAGCGAACACAACACTTTGTGAAGCACTGGTGTCATGGCCGATGTACCCGTTCATCATTGTACCACCACTCCTGCTATTCGATGCAAACTCGATGCTGAATGACTCACTCTTCTCCTCATCCTCGTCTAAGGCTTCATACTCCAGTTTATGGACGTTGTTCGGCAAGTCGAGATCATCGATGCCCGAGATAAGGTCAAACCGTTTGCCGAGAGGATCGTCGCCGATGCTTGAGTTTTTGGAAGAGTGTCTTGACCGACTGCCTGACAAAGTTTTCTTTCTTCTTCTAACAGCGTTTTCATTCCAAAGTTCTGCAACATCATAGACATCATCTGCTGTGTTAAACTGTTCATCTTATTTAAGATTTTTCTGGATTGCCAATTTCTGTAAAAATGGACAATCCGGTCCTTTCTCTCATCCAAGCCCTTCTCTCCTATTTTACACTTCTTGATTTCTATCCTCTTTCGGCTATTGTCCATTTCTATTGCTCTCTCAATACTAAGCACTTTCGCTCCAAACCCCCCATCCAAATTGAAAATGGTTCACTATCATGTTTTAACATATCATCTCAAAACAAAATAAAATGGTTCACTGCTAAATTATCCTTTTTTGTTTTCTAACAATTCTTGCAAGTTTACCAGGACATTGAAATAGGACATTCTTTGGCCTGAGAAATGGTCTTTTGACCAACAAAAAAGCTGTTATACGGTGTGCTTACTGAACTGCGTTTCGTCAGAAGTTAAAAATGTAGGGCCACCGTATAGCAAAATTAAAGTTTAAAGAGTGAAAAAAGCACTGACAAACCCAAGCGCGTAAACACCAAGTATATCACAGAACAGCAACATTTGGCCATTAACGAATAACTCACCATTCTGTGGGCTGCAGTCTCTCATGAATATACCACTACTACTTGATACACTCGTAATCCCAGGCTCCGTTTCAAATGACATAGTTACTCCAGTACTACAGAATGATAAACACAAAAATATAATCATGGTTATTATTTGTCCTTTTTACACGCTTTCTTTATAAGAACCATTAACTATCGGCTGAGCTGTTCTTAAATTTCGGGCTTCAGCCTCTAATTGATTTTAAACTGTTCATAATTTTTTATATTTCTAATCAGTTACCCGGAATAGTATAAAGTCGCCAAGAAATACGTTTTTGCTATTGTTTCATCCATCAATATGCAAAAAACTTGAAACTACCAGTTCAACGTCCGCGAACGTCACGAGTTTGCTTATCACTCTTCCAGCCATGCAGCTAGTTCCAGCAAGTCTTTGTATATATGTATCACCTCAATCTGTGTACATGGATTAAATAAGCTTCTTAAATTTGTCAGATCAAAATTTCAGCCTGATGATTTCTCTTAGCTTGTTCTTAATTTTTGGGCAAAATCACAGCCTGGGTGCTCTTATAAAGTTTTTTTTCCTAAAAAAAGCGTGTACATCAGAACGACTCGTCTTGAACTAGAGAAGACCAACACATATACCTAAGTAGTAAAGAAACCAGTATTTTCAATATACCCGAGTTGTCAACCATATAATTATTGTATTTGCATATCAAAATCTTGATGTTTTATGTAGCATACACTGTTTACACATCAAACATATCTACCATTAAATTTATGTTGAACAATTTGCTTCTATCCATGTACATTTTATAAAAGACCCGACTCACAACTAATGCAACTCATAGAAGGACTTCTTAGCACAAAACCGATTTAGACAAAAAAGATCAAATTTATGCATTAATGAAGTTTGCGTATAAAACAGTAAATTAGCATGTGAGGTCATGCGGTAAAAGGAATACAGAACTGATTTTTGGAAGAACAACAGCAAACGTTTGACTTGATATAGTGCAAACAGGCCCTCGCAATCTAATATAGAACTAGAACTGAACAAAAAGATAAAGCAACTTTCTTTAACAAGGGAATTGCTTGATGGTCTATAACATATTACAGCCAGATTCCTTCAAATCAATTTCATTTTTAACCGCAACCTTTCCTCCAACTGTCTACAATGTTCTTTATCAACTCTCATTTCAAACGCATCCCTTCTATCAACTCTTTTCAACTATCATTTCAACTGTATCTCTTCTGCCATCTCTCGTTAACTCTCATTTTATCTGCATCTCTTTAACCATCTCTCATCAATTTTTATTTCAACTGCATCCCTTGTTCCAAATCTCATCCAATCTCATTTCAATCGTATCCCTTGTACCAAATCTCATCCAATCTCATTTCAACCGCATCCCTTCTATCATGTCTCATAAACTTTTATTTCAACCACATTACTTCTACCAAATCTCAGTTCAACCGCATCCCTTCTACCGACTCTCAATCAACTCTTAATTCAACCGCATCGCTTATACAATCTATCCGTTTCAACTCTCATTTAAACTGCATCCCTTACACCAACTCTCTGTGAACTCTCTATTCAACTGCACTCCTTACAACAACTCTCTATCAACTCTCGTTTCAACCGCATCACTTCTACCAAATCTCATCAACTCTCATTTCAACCAGATGCCGAGACTATGGAACTTTCAACCATCTTCAGTCTATAGTAACTTTGAAAGCCCTGTATTCTATGTTTGACACTGACAACACACGTCGAAACATTTAAATATGTACGTCATAAATGCTTCATTCCTCGTGATGTCCTTTCATGAAGACGTTTCTAACTACGTCTTGTTGTATGTAAAAATGTATTCTGTCCAAAAAAATTTGAGAACTTTTAAATATTACTTTAGTTCAAGTTCATTTTGTTCTGTTTTCTTGGTCCACTTTATTTTGTTGTATTCTTTCCTTCTGTTTTGGGGTCATGCCTCACTTGCAGCCTAACTCAGTTACATCTCTCCTTCAATATCATTCAGGCAGGAAGTGAAACATACATATCAAAAAACAAACAAACAAACAAACAAGTAAATGAATGAATAAATAAATAGGTAACTTTACATAAATTCTCGACTACTAAATGATCACTGTTGAACGTATGGGTAAAGATAAAGCGGCCTTATTTAACGAGGGCAACATGTCACAGTAAGTAAGTTATTTATGAATATGTGGCCCTCGGTGCGCACTTTACCCCCCCCCCCCTTCTTCTGTCAGTGCTCCGTTTTACGGATAGTTAAAGCTAAAGCTACACAGATTAGAAGAAAGTAGAAGCAGACGTGGGAGTCACCGAAGATCGAACCGGGTACCTCCAGCTCCAAATGTGTCTCGTAACGAGCCGGTTTAAAAAGGTAATGTTTCTTACTAAATATATTAACAGTTGTCAATACAAACAAACCACTTAGCTGTACATGTATCACCAAATTACAACTGACTATAGATGGTACTGTGGTTTTACTTACCAGTCTTCAAACACCTGTTTGTCAATATCTTCCTGCCACCCCGCGGGAGGGGCCTCGAACCATGCGTTATAATAGCGCACAATCCCAGGGTGCTCTGAGAGCTTGGCAAGAGCCTTCACCTCTCTCATCACTTTGGATCTGGCTTCCTTGCTAGAATTAAACAAAGTAAAAAGGATGCATTATCTATTAAAACAAAGTGTCTAGATGTAATTAATAGAAATTTTAATTCAGAGAAATATATCACTGAAGTACCCTGCAACACAGTATCTGTCCCACCAACCTTGTCCTAAAGAAGAGTTTTGCAAGACCTGAAGTCTATAAATGAAGATCACAAACAGACACATTTATTGTCACTTTCTACTTAGGGGAAAAGGGAGAGGGAGAACCAAAAGATTAACTATTCACATACCCAAATCAACATATTGTGGGGCAGAGTTTGGAAAGATGGATTTAAAAGAAAAGAAGGTTTTAAAAAATGAAACTCAGCGTTCCATGGGTCACGGCGCTCTTCACACTAAAACATTTAACCGCAAATTTTTTAATCAAAAATTTAAGATCAGCGTGTCATATAAAACTCTAAGTTACAGTTTTTAAACCTTTCTTAAACTGTTAATCCATTTCACCCTATTGTTTTATTTGCTCTACGCCTTTCTCTTTTTACTTTTTACTGTTCTTAACGTAGATTCAAACCGGGAAGGAACTTCACGCTTCGCAGCTATGATTTCTTTTACTTTCAAAGACATTCAAGGTGTATCAAGAACAACCCCAAACACTGGCCAGAAGTGTATGTCTATGTCTGCGTTTACTTTCAAGGTAAGAAAAGTCTCCAGAGAAAACCCAAATACAACTGTAGAAACCACAGCACTATTGTAAAGGAACAAAGACTTAATCCAAGGATTTTTATCTCCTTGTCAAACATACATTCAAGAACTTTTACGACCCTAAAATCCTAAGCAAAATTTTTGTCAATTAATAGTGATTTTCAAACGAAAATTGGAGAGGGATGGAGGTAAGAATAGCTCTAACAGTTATATTAACGAAGACCTCACCAACTTCTCCCCTTCCTCTTTACTCCAAGATTAAAACCTGCTTTCCAATTTTAACGAAATGTGTCACCAGTTTCAAAGTTTTTAATCGTAACTTGTATCGTAAGTTGCCAACTTTTTGCTCTGCATTCTCCCATTTTTGCTCCTCCATATAACCCCTGGCGATCTATGCCTGTCTGTTCCTTTCGATCTACCCCTCCAACGAAAACCATGTAAAATACTTAGATAGGATATCCATGTGTTTAGACGGAATAACTATATGTAGAGCTATTTATTTGACAGCCTCTACATAAATAACAGTTATATTTACCAGTTTGGCAGTCGTATTCTTTTGATTGCATACTGGCAGTCATCCAGCTTGTTCTTAGCTTGGAAGACAACTCCAAAGCCCCCCTTTCCCAGGCACAACTCATGCTCAAAGTCGGTCATGTATCTGTAAAGTGTAAAAACATGTTATAATTGACTTTTTTTGAAAGCAAGACTCTGAAAATAACAGCCATAACTTGTAAATGTTTCTCGTACTCTCTAAATCTAAAACGTAAGAAAACCAACCACCATTTTCACAAAAGTTAAATTGGCAAACACCTTACTGCGTGGAACAGTTTGTAATTTGACACAGCAGTGGCGGGTTCAAGGGGGGCCTTGGGGGGCCTTTGCACTCCACTCCCTTTTCGGATTTTGCTTTTACATAAGTGAAGTTTGCTTGACAAACTACGAAGTTTGTCTCAAAACACTAATAATGGCTAATTTTGAGACATAAATTTTCAAAAATTTCTTTTTTTGGGGGGGGGGCATACCCCCAGACACCCCCGGAAAACTGATACTTTCGGCGCTCGTTGCTGCCCTCTCTTTTTCAAAATCCACCCTTGAGCACTTCAGACATGTACCTTGCCTAAGCACTTACAAGTATATGTAATTCCTTTTTTTAGCCTCACAAATTTCTACAAACGCTGCAACTGCTTTGAGTAAAGGTGGTCCTTATAGCCTTTACTATTCCAGTCGTGATAAGCCACTGAAACAGGGACATAGATTGCTAGTTTGTAGAGGTAGTCATACGACTTTGAGTGCAATTTGGAATTAATTTGCATGAGTGAGTTTTTCAAAAAGTATCAAAATTTAACGAGCCCGCAGGGCGAGTTAAAATTGAATTTTTTGAAAAAGTCACGAGTGCAAATTAATTTCAAATTGAACGAAAATGTCGTATAATTACTTGTTAATAAAATACATGAAAAAATTTAATGGTCGATCATTAACCGGAAGTAAGGGTTCGTGTCTCCTTTAATGAATGTTTGGAAATTCTTTGGAAAACTTGAGAACAAGCAACAGAGAGTGCAAAAACAAACATTCTGACAAGTTTCTGAGATTGAAATTTTTTTTTTTAATATTTGGAAATTTTCGGAAGTCTTCCGAAATCTTCGGAAAAAACCCGGAAAATGTCACAAAGTGCTAAAAACAACATTTAAAGTTTTTTAAAATCTTCGGAAGTTATGGGAAGCCTTCGGAAAAAACCGTAATATGTCAGAAAGTTCTAAAAAAAATCTTCCAACACTTTTTTGAAAACTTTCGGAAATCTTCGGAAGTGTTCGGAAATGCTCGGAAAATTTTTGAATGTTATCGGAGGTTTATGAAAGTATATATAATATTCCAATCTTTCGCAGCTGTGAACTGAAGACCAGATTCGAAAACTAAGATTTGTAATTTGCACTGGTATATTACGTTTTTTTCTTTGGTATTACACTTTTTGCACTGGTGTTACTCTTTAACTGTACCGCTCTCAGCCAATCAAAATCGAGCAATTTTTCATGTATGTTATTAGGGTTATAATACTAAAATCTAATCAGTTGTTTCTAGATGTTTCCTACTAATTTTTTGGTAGAATTTTACATACTTTAATTTCATTTAAGTAAGATTTCAGCGGATGATCATTTTTCATTTTCTTGAATCCGAGCGACTTGTTGTTTACCAATACTATAAGAAGATGGATGTTAATAAGCTTGGAAAAAGTTTAGAGTTTAAGAGCTACCACCAACCTAGATGAGAAACTGTTTGATGGAGTCAGAAGGTCTGGCAATCCAGTTGACGATGGGGACAAGGGACTTGGCGGGGCCTGGGAAAAAATGATAACAAATGCAAGCATGTCATCAACTGGAGGTGTTCCTTAATACCTTTACTCACTGCACTGTCATGGCAAAAAATCAGTTATTAATTAAGCTACTTCCTGATTATTATAATAAATTAAAGTTTTTACCTGCAGTGTTTCTAGTGAGGCTGATGAGCCCAGAGTGCAATTCGACACAGACGGCACTCTCTGCAAATCCTTCACTTCAGCAAGTTTCTGGTAGCAAAGAAATGCAAGGATTACTTGTGATTAAAAAACATCTTACTAATTTTTTTAAAAAATTCCAAAGAAACTACGGAGAAAGAAACCAAAACGGAGTATACATGTATACTTAAATACAGTGTAACAATTAGGACAAAAAATTGTGTTAGCTAGTCAAGACGGGTTAAACATTGCTATTAAATAACTGCAATTTGACCAGCGTTGTTGTGTTCAGAGACTTCCATTATATCTTTTGCAAGATGTTAAAGCTTCTCTGGCTTTGCCTATTCTGGCTTTGATGTCGTCGTCTGTTCCTCCAGAAGTGCTGACCGTACTGCCCAGGTAAGTAAAGGATGAAACATCTTCACTTTATCCCATCTGTAACATTATGGGGGTGGTATTGGTTGTGTTCATTCTCATGGACTTCGTTTTAACCTTAGGCTTCCTTAGCGTGCGCCAAATCGATAACAACTTCCTTCTACTGATAACACTCTCACCTGTTCTTGGTCTATTCCTTCCCAGAGCTCTTCGTTTCTGATGTTTTCTGACCACCGAAATCTAAAGATTCTTCGAAGGTATTTATTAATGAATGCTTGGACTTTCCTTAACATGCTCTTTGACGTCCTCCAAGTTTTAGATTTAACATTGCTGTTGCATAACTGCAATTTGACCAGCGCTGTTGTGTCCAGAGACTTACATATCTTTTGCAAGACGTTAAAGCAACTCTGGCTTTGCCTATTCTGGCTTTGACGTTGTCGTCTGTTCCTCTTGACAGTAGTGCTGACCGTACTGCCCAGGTAGGTGAAGGATGAAATATCTTCACTTTATCCCATGGGTGGTAATGGTTGTGTTTATTCTCATGGACTTCGTTTTATTAAATCTTGCCAGCAGAAAGGCCAAGCTTTGCTGCTGGTGATCTTCAGTTGTGTGGTCTTTTCTTGCATTTGATGGTAAGTATGGGCCAGCCAAGCAATATCATCAGCAAAGTCCAAAATGTCTAACTGTTTTCATGGCTTCCGCTCAGCTCCATTACTCCTTCCTACTGCACCATCTTTCATGATCCAATTCACTGCTAGTAGTATCAGGAAGGGGAATAGCAAACAGCCTTGGCTCACCCCTCTCTTGACTTTAGTCTTGTCTGTTAGAGCGGCTTCATGCAATACTTTGCAAGACATTCCCTCATAAGTGTTCAAAATGGTTGCGATAAATTTCTCACATATGCCGTATGGATGCATTAGCTGCAATAAAGAATCTCTATCGAAGCTGCCGAATGCCTTTGCGAAGTCAATAAGGGTATTATGCAAGGAAAAACTCCATTCTAACGATTGCTCTATGATGATTCTCAAAGTAGCAATTTGGTCTGTACTGTACATGATCTCCCTTGCCCAAAGCCAGCTTGATGATCCCTCAGCTTTCTGTCTACCACAGCTTTCAGTCTCTCTAACATTATTCTGTTGAGTACCTTTCCAGGCAATGAAAGCAGTTGTCAATTTTACTGTGATCGCCCTTTTTTGGTAGTTTGACTAAGAATCCTCCTTTTTAATCCTTCGGCACAACTTCTTCCTCCCAAACTTTTTCTATGGTATTCCCTAACATAGCTGCTGATTTATAGGGGGACTGTTTTTAACGCTTCTTCCGGAATTCCACCTGGAACTGCTGCCTTTCAATTATGCAGTGCTAGAATAGCTCTCCATACCTCCTCTTTGGTTGGCGTGTTGCAGTTAACAAGCAGCGGGTTTTCTGTTGGCAGGATGTTTACTATGGTACATGCACTAGGCAGTGGACTGTTGTTTACTTTAAATTCTCTGTATTCTCAGTGTTCACCTGATTATTCTCTTCATGCATGTCCGCCAGTACTTGATACCTGTTAGACAGGGTTGTTTGACAAACCTCAGCAAATGCTTTGTCACGTTAGAGATGAACATTATACTTGATCCTTGCGTTGGTTGATGTTCTGCACTTTTGAGCTGGAGCTCAGTTTTGGGTGTGGCCGGATGCTGCGTCCGCACCCTGTTTGGCCCCGACATCTAGCATAAGTCGCCTGGATTTTCTATTATCAATGTGGTCAATCTGATTTTCAGTTACTTGATGAGGGGACACCCAGGCAACCTTGTGTTCTTGCTTATGTGGAAATTGTGAGCCTCCACTATGTTGTTTTCGACACAGAAACCCGCAAACATTTCTCCATTTTCGTTCATTTGACCAGGTCAATGCTTACCCATAATACTCTTGTTCTTCAATCGATATGTTCAAAACAGATTTATGATGAAGTCCCTCTATCACAATATTTCCTTAATAATTTAACATACATTAAGTGTGTGTAAATATTTTTAAAATAGAAAGTCCTGCTGTGTACCTTTCTCTGGCGATACCTTCCAAAGAACCGCAAGAACAGCTGCACAATGAGGGCGGCCACAATACCAAGTGCAAGCATCCCCCTCCTGAACAAGGTTAGATAATTCATTATTTGATATAACATGTATACAATTATATATAATTATAATGTCATTAGTACGTACAATATATTGTAATTTGTTGTGTGCAACACATGTGAAGGGGAATAACGGGTGAAAGTTGGACTACTGAGCCACAGACACTGCACTCTCAACAAATTTAATTAGTGAACAGGAAAGGGTGCTACCATTGCCTTTCAAGACAGATGGATGCTGGTCCATGTTATAAAAGCTATTTAGCCCTCCTCTTTAGAAGAGAAAAGCAACCAGTGAAAATTCCATGATAATTCATTCATTCATTCATTCGACTGCTGTCGGGATTGCTGAAACAAAATCACGCCATACAGGTCTGTTTGTGATAGTTATTTGTCCCTATATTAGCAGAGGAATAAAAGTTTTGAGCAAAAATAAATACAAATATATACTTGTAAGTTCGTGTACATGTTAGCCTGAGACTGCTTTGTGCAAGATTCTCAAGAAAAATAAACCCACCCTCTTGGTCTCCAACTTACGAAATATGTATTTAAGTTTACAAAACATGTTAGAACTCTTTTTTGTATCATCAGATTATGTGAAAAACTACAGAAGTTTAATCTAGTTGTTTTAGCCACAAGTACCATACAGGGTCCTCTCCAAAGCGTTCTATCTAGAGTAGTAAAACGCCCTCGTATTGTGGTAAAGCACCCTGCTATTTTATGACATTTTAAAATGTTTTGCACAGAATGTCATTGTGATGCAAATTAATGGAATAAGCATTGTTAAGCAATTTCTTGCCCCCTCTGACAATAACTTCCACATACTTTCTGGGGAGAACACTGCCATAGTTAGTAAATTTAATCTTTGTGTGCATCATGATAGATGTCTTGGTCCAAGCACAAATGTACATCCTTGGCCATAACCCTCTGCGGGTAATAGAGAACTTAACCAACGAGGACGGGGACACGAATGAGAACGTGACAAAACAATGGATTTTATCGCAGAACAAAATCACTGCACATTGGAATGCAATCACCTGCAGTGCTCTAGCTAGGCCAAAATGACAGGGCGCAGTGCCCTTTCTTTTTCCTCCAGCACCCTGTCGTTTTTATGTGGTCCTGTACATTGTCTTAATGAAGATTTGATGTTTCCACGAGGGAGTCCTGTCATTTTTTAAAGCTGACTGGAACATTGACCTGGCCACTTTTCCAACGTCATCTTTACAAACAGAATGTGAAAATTTCAATTTTGGAGTTTTGTAGAGAACGTGACCATTAGAGTATGAAGCACTTCAATCTTCATGCAGCTTTTAATTTTTCATATTCACACACCTTAAGGCAAAACAAAGAAGAAAAGTATGAGTTGTTCAAACAAAAGAAGGAAAAATATTTAAAGTTCAAAATTTAGCAGCTGTTTTCGTTGACGTTCCCACCCTACATGTAGCTGATAAAGGTCCCTAATAGTTTTTTAAAGACCGAGAAGCACACTGTCCTACAAAACACGTTTCACTCCCGAGCTCCAGTTACAGACCTAAGTACTGTGTTGTAACTAACCAAGAGTCCCAGAAGTTTTCCTTTGGATCCATGATGTCTTGGGTGGCTTGTGGCTCAAAGGTTGAATTCTCCTCATTAAAATCAAACCCATTCTTTCCTTTTCTTTGATGAGGTGGAATAAAGGGCTTCACTTCACCAAACAAGTAGTAACCATTGTCTGAATGTCCAAAAAGAAAAGCAACAAATAAGTGACACAGTATACAGTAAGTTAGCATAACAACCCTTCTGCTTCCAATATCTTTATCAATATTTTTGCCCCCACAAGGAAATCCATGGATCTAGCAAAAACTTGCACAATTAATTTTAATTAGTAAAATGGTGTATTGCTTGGACTTCAAATTTGAAGCATTTGTTTGGATGAAATAAGATGAATGTTTGTGTTTGTTTTTCTTTTCCAAATGAGCATTTGTTTTTTTCGAAATCAACAAAACGTTGTCTCTTCAGTGTTTTTAATAATAGTACTGTAATAACTATAACAATAATAATATTAATAATAACAATAATAATAATAATAACAATAACAATAATAATAATTTTTTTGGCTTTGCAAGGGTGTTGTCCATGTCTGGTGCAGACTTGCTGGTGGCTGGCAAGGCCAATACGTGACAGGCACTTTCTGCCACAGCGGCTGCAAGGGTATGATGCTTCTCTTCAAGGGCAGCACTGAAGTTGTTCTCAAAGGAGGAGACTGACTGGTGATTAGTGTGTTGCTAGGTAACTTGGTCAGCGGCAAAGGCTTGCCACTGACGATAGTAATATAATAATAATAATAATAATAATAA
>JAOBRG010069003.1:0-21162 GCA_027574985.1 Umimayanthus nakama | reverse complement strand
TTCCCCCCCCCCCCCAGAACAAAATATTTCAGTTAAGCTAGTAAACGCAGTTAAGTTGACAAATGATCACATACCATATCCACTTCGTTAATTGGAACTATCGAAGTGACATGCATATTAGCATCAATCGTCACTGGAGCACCTAAAATGACGAACAACGGAGAAAATTAATTAAAATGTACTGATAAACTTTATAAAGATTCTGATTTCAGAACACAGAATACCATAGCATTATCCCATGAATTTGGCTCATTTAAGAAGTCATATTAAAAACGTTAACTCGATCGCAATCGTGTTTGATAACCCTTTCCAAACACCTCGAAAACAAAAGAACACTTTGAAACTTCATCTGTGATATATAAGCATCACGTGCGCGTGAACCGGCAAACAAAAGCCACTAAAATCCGATTGGCAGAGCTCAGGTAGAAACTACAATATTCACTAGCATGGGTTGCCTGTGGCATCGTAGTCATAAAATGAGTTGGTTGTTGTGCAGTAGTCCTTATATGGATTTAATTGTGTTCAAACGTGACATCACGCGGTATGTGATTGATTAGTTCGTACTCGACCTTAGCAAGTGAGCACGAGGTGACGAGGAAGGTTTTGTTCTAGGAAGCGAAGTGACAAGAAGTGGTATTTTGATTTGCAGAAATGTGGAGTGTATTTTTTCTTAGTTTTTACCTTTGAACGCTCAAACTCATTAATAATGCACTACATATGTTTCGTGGTAGACTCACACTAAAACCTATTTTTGAACGAGAGACTTGCCAAAGAACAATTATGATTCAAATGAGCTCTTAAATAGTCTTACATACCAACGTACCAACAAATGAACTTACAAAAGAACTTGCAAATGGAACTACAATTGAAATGAAGTTAGATATTCAGAAGTCCAGCCGCTTGAGCGAAACTAATGGGCGAACAAGAAACGATATGTTGAAGTTTACAGCTGACAGCAATTGTCGAAACGACTTTATTGTGAGTGAATTTTCCAATACAAAGGTAAAAATTATCATTATTTGTATTACTGTTATTTGCTTAAATCGATTATGTTTTATAACAGCTGTTTATTAGTTAGTCTATCAACAATATTGTTCATACTGTCTTCTGTTGTGCTTGTGAATGTTGTTCGCATTGTATGCAAAAGTATTGATGAAGCTTTTAACCGATAGTTTCAATAACTGTAACATGTTCGAAAAAAGTGGAGCAGTTATCTCCTTTAGTGCATATTTTTGAGCGGTTTTGGAACGGGTCAATCCACGAGACTTGACAAGAACAAATGCCAAAGAACAAATATTATTCAAATGAGCTCTCAAATAATCTTACGAATGAGCTTGCAAATACAAATGCGCCTACAAATGAACTTAGAAAAGATTGCAAACGGGAATTGCTTGCGAATTTGCGCCAATGTTCCAAGGAATTTAACGTTGTTTTCCCAACCGCGCTCCCGGCCTTCAAATGAAATGTCCTTCTAAAGTAAGAACGATAGCGTAAACAGTCCCTGAAATGAAAGTAAACAGAAGGTATAACTCTGCCCTGGCATATTTTGCTAATTTTAAATCAAACGATATCATACAGATGTTCACGCATGGTTATGGTCGGATGTGCACACAAACTGAAAAAAACAATAAATAAAATACCAAGATATCACTTCGCTTATCTTTAATACATCAATCCGCCATCCTTTTTTTCACGGAAATACAAATAAAATGTTAGCAGTGTTTTGTTTTCATTCTGTCGTGCATCTGTTTCCGAAATGGCGAAATGTTAACCTTACAACAAGTATGCAGAAACAGAAAATGGAGTCAATAACTTTTTTTAAAACCTGAAACATAAGAGCAACGCAAGGGATCTATGTTACAGTTTGTCAGCGGCTTCAGCCATTAGTCCCAGGACTCCCCTTTTGACTTTTGAGCCGCCATGTTGTTTTGATGTACATGTATTCTTTCTGTTCAACCAGTCTTCAACTAGTTTCGAGTTTATTTTAAAAGGCTTGTGTTTCTGTGAGTGTGACTCAATTAACTGGCGTAACATAAATGGTTGTAACCATACAGAACCAACATGTGTTGCGTTGAACAGTGTTGAAACTTACCTCCAAAATTCGGCCTTAATCTCTTGTCATAACCCGACAGCAATTGGTTTAGAACCGTCGTCGTCTTGTCATACGGGCTATTTTCAGTAGTCCTGTGTTAAACAATTCACACATCTTAAAATTGCACAGGATAACACGTTCATCGCACTATTACCATTCAACCGATTTATAAAGCATGCATTGTCAGCTCCGTTGAACCAAAACGTTTAAATTTTGAAACGCGTAGCTTGTACAGTGCCCGAATCACTATGGTTTTCCCTTAAAGTTACGATTCAGTTTGAATCTGAAGGAATTGGCAAAAATGAGATTGTTACAAAGTCATATGGTATCGCATACAGAACAAGACTGTGAAAGAGAAAAGTTCCGCTGCAAGTGGACTTCACGTACCTCAAAGCTTTCTTGAGACCAAAATTATGTCAAAACTATGAGACACTCTAAGTTCAACTCGGGCAGTTTTTCATCCACTGACTTGACATTTGGTAGTTTTATAAATAAAAAGCTTAAACTCAAAACCATGCCAGCGTTTTTCTGAAATTTTCAATATTTTTTTAGCTATTATAATAAAATACTGCCGCCTTTGATTACGAAAGTGCTATTTCCGGGTTTTGGCTAAAGAAATAAAACAAAGCGGCCTTTCAAAAACCACTGACACGATTCTGGACTGTGTGGAGTCCAGTTCAGTCTGTTATCATTACTAGCTCGAGTGATAACAAAAATGTATAACTATAAGTGCGAATTTGATTTTTTCGAGTAACGACTACAGGCAGAACTGGACGATACGAAGTCCTATTACAAGGTTATTGTAAGATTTACAATTTCCTAAAATGAAAAAAAAAACAAAGCCAAATTATCGTGTTTTACAAAAACATTGCTGCTAAAATATAATGTTCTCCATTTTTAGTTTGGCCACAGTTTCTCAGAGGTAGATTATTAATGTTCAAAGTAACTATTTTCTTTCTCCGATAAATGTCTGCAAGTTTAAGAGAAAATAGAGTGCTAAATGAGCAAATCAGGTTTGATGAAACTGTATTTTTTGTAACAGAACGTTTTTCAGGATCTCAGCCTCATATGTGTTTAAAAATTAGTTTTTTATGTACTTTTTATTCCAAAATTGTTTAGTTTGTGTTTCTGTATAGGTTCAAAAGCTGTTCTCAACATCTCATGCACTGATCTTTAGTTTCATATGAATCGGTTTTGGACATGGCAAATACTGCAAGTAGTGTGAATTGAAATGACTTTATGTATGTTCAGAGGTTGTTTCTCAACATTTAATAATGTAAACTTATTTTTTAGTGTTTTTTTACTACTGTTAGTTATTCAAAACGAATTGAAATATGTTCAAAATTGTTTTTAAATTCCAATCAGTCTTTTGTTTCATATAAAATCATTGCGGAGATCTTTAATTACTGTACTGTTAATCAGTATGTGTCTGTATTGTTGAATGGTTGTTCCTAACCCTGAACCTTTGTTTCTTGGAGATGTTAAATAGTGTATTAAAAGTCAAAAGCGTCTGTAATGTTGACAGGCTGTTTCCAACATTATTTTACTGATCGTCTGTTCGATATTAACACGTTTTGGAAGTTTTAGTTACTGTAGTGTTAATCGGAGTGTTTTTATATGTCCAAAGGTTGCTCCTAACATATACAGTAACTGATCTTTCCTTCTATGTTAACCCGTTTTGGAGATTTTAAATACTATTTTGTATATAAATCAGAAAATCTCTATACACATTCTTGAATCATGAAACATGGCTAAAAAAAGTGAAGGAATCATGAATCACATCATCTCGCTGACAGTGAATTATGAATCATGGGAAAAAAATGAATCTTGAGTTTTTACCTCAAGATAACACAAATGAATCATGAAGAAATTTTATTAATGAATCATGAAACATTGGTCGAAAAATATCTGGGAATAACGAATTATCATACTGAAAAGATTCCGCTTCCACCCCCCGATTATCTAGCTGATCTTCTTCTCTCATGTGTTGGAGTATATATACTGTATTATAAAATAAAGCAGATATAACGCACGCTCTACTTGGCTGGGGTGCCGTGTTCTAAATATCCGAATAGAGTGCGTCTGCATACGTCATCACGAAAACTGGCCGGGATATTTCGACTATTTGTGTGGCTTATTTTATAAAAGAAGTATAAAACTCTCTGGCTTGCTCTGTTCAGTAATAGAAACACTTGTGAGTTTTTTAGTTCACTCAAGAAGTGCGAAAAAAACCGCCTGCAGCTCGTTTTTCTCTAAGCACTTCTTTCGTGAACTAAAAAAACTCACGCGTGTTTCTATCACTGACCAGAGCGCGCGCGCTCGTTTTATATTTCTATATTGGAACTCAGACTTTGTCTGTATACATTCAGAGGCATTCAAAAGATGTTCAAATACTATCTAGCTGATCTTGTTTTTCATGAGAACGAAATTGAGATGTTTGATTACTCTATTGTGAATTAGAATTTACGCGTTGAATCATGAATCATCATTTGCTCCTAACAGCTAACGGAGCTCTTTTTTCTAATGAAGCTGTCTTGAGATGTTTAATTGTTGTATTGGGATTCAAAATGTGTCCACATATACTCAAAGACAAGCAAAAGCTGTTGTATACTATCTAACTGATCTTCTATTTCCATGTGAACGACTTTTGGGATTTTTAATAGCAGTATAATTGTGAATCAGAATGTGTCCATATACATTCAAATGAATCCAAAAGCTGTTCAAATAATAACCAGCTGATATTGTGTATCCTGGCTATCCTTGATATCTAAATATACTTCTCTGCAGCAACATCTTAGCTAGTCGTAGTTAAATGAACGGCTATGTACAAGAAAATTCCTACAACAAAAAGCAAGAAAAGAAACTGTACTGCGTGCCTTCGCGATGTAATGGTTCTTTTGGTTTACACGCTTTTTTATAAAAACAAGCTTTATTCAGAACACTCTGGCTGAGATTTGCCCAAAATTTAAGAACAAGCTAAGAGCAACCACCAGGCTGAAGTTTTCAGGGTCAGGAAAATTAGGAAACTTACTTAATCCTTGTACATGGATTGAGATTGTACATGAAAACAAAACTTGTCGAAACTTAACTTGGCCATCGGGCACTGGAAGAGTGCTCGTCACGTTTGCGAACGCTGTATTGACAAATTCAAGTCTTTTCGCTGGATGAACCTACAGCAAACACTTTTTCCTTAGTGCCACTTTAAATGTATTGTTCTGGTCAACTAATTCAATGTTAAAAAATTTTAGTAAATAAGAACGGTTTATAAACAATTTGAGGCTGAAATCACCATAAAATTAAGAACAGCTCAGGCTGAGCCGAAAGTTAATGGTTCTTATAAAAGAAAAAGCGTGTTGCCAGCTAAGTTTCAAATTGATTACGTACACATCTTTTATATGAATCTTCTTTTTGAGAACAAGATTATAAAAAAAGCCCAAAATTTTAGAAAATGTTAAAAAGACACCAGAGGCTGAGGAAAGGCGAAGGAGTTTTGTTTTGGATACTGATCGAAAATCATGGAAATTATTTGCTTCTCGGCTACTGTTTGTCAGTGCAACACCGCTTACCGTTCATGTACAAGGATGATTTTAAACATTTCTTTTGTTTAGTGAGCTTTATACATAAGACCCAGTAATTTTTGGCCAAGCCTCATTGGTCTTAATTATTTAGGAAATTCCAGCCCCAATTGTTCTAAAGCTGTTCTTAGTTTTGAAAGTACTCATAAGAACAACAGCAGTAAAAAATAACTCCTAAAATATTCCTAACAAACCTACTTGCACGTGATCATCAATGGAAGATCGATCGATCTCAACATGAGGAGTATTTCAACGCTTGGTACAGTCGAGTTTGAGGAAATAATATAATTTTACTAAGAAAAGAAACTTTGCATTTATGATTCCAAGTCCCAGACTGGATTGTTCTTACGTTGTTCTTAATTTTTGCTCAATTTATGAGCCTTATTGTTCTTATAAAATTGTTCTTAGTATATAACTCGGTTGTCCATTAGCAATTTCAATGGGGCCCTAATGATTGCTGCCGCCGCTTGCAGCCTTGGAGTTCTTAGACTTTTTAGAAAAAAAATTCTTACTGAAAAAAGTGTACAAATGCATTTGAACGATGATTGCTAGTCCAGTTGCCACTGCAATGTTGAACGAATTTCAAAAAAAAAGTTCTAAAAAAAAACAACTTCTGCTTTTGCTCCAACTTTGAACGTCAATGGACTCATAATGATATTCTTATGAAAAACCGTTTACAATTCTTAGGTGTCATATCCATTTCAAAGCTTTGTGACTCTATCGGGTTAGTTTTCAATGTGGGTACTTCTGCATGCAAAAACGTTTGAAGATGTTCCAGTGGTCACTGCTGAAAATTGATCCAAGGTCGAGTTGTCGAAATATCACTTTAATCAAACTAAGCAAACATGTGATATATACTAAGCGGTTTTTCTCTCATTTTTGGCCGTTATCACTTCTATTTTGTGCAAGCCAATAAATTCTAAGTTGACCTTGACAACGGAAAGTGGAAAACTATGTCTTGGATGAAATAACACACGTTTTGAAATGCAGTTACTTAGAAGATTTGACACTCCTCACTTCACAGAAAAAACCAAACCAGTTCATTTCTTCTTCATTACGCACTCGGTGGGAAAACTTCAATGCAGTACGAAAAAGGTCTTTGTAGTTATTAAGCGGACATTTCACAAACTCGCACCGATAGTATCTGCAAGATCTATTCATTGAACGAAATATGAAATAAGCTGATCAAAGAGGTTCTAGCAAACTCCAGTTATCAAGAAACTTGAACCGATGTGGCTGTGAGTACAGCGAAGCCATTGGCGTGTTCTAGCAGAGTTACTGTAACTCTACAACAAAAGTCTGCGGATCTTTGAAAACAAGTTCAAGAACCGCTTTTATATTCATCGGCTTCTACACAGCAATCCGCCTGTGTATCTCCTAAATACTGAGATAGTTGCATTGATTTTTTCATTCATGAGTTGCGGCGTGTTAAAAAGAAGTTTCATCTAGTTCTGATCAGTAATTAAAGACCCTCTTTTTAAAAAACTTAACTATGGAATAAAATAAAGGGGTATCGAATGTTCTTTGCGAGCGTTTGCGAGCAAGCGAACACCAGCGCAATTTTTACGAGAAATTCGAGCAAAAGCCAAATTTTACAAACCCTCTAAATTGGTCTGAAATGAATTGGACCATTCAATAACCCTAAATAAGCACGGTTTCGGGAGAATTTGAAGCTGAATTTGCGAAAACGTAAGAATCTTAAGTTTTCTTAAGAAAAGACATAAAAGGCTCGTACAAAGATTACGATAGCCCCGCTATAAACACAGTGGAAGTTATTGCCGTAAAGTTGTAAACAAAGTATGAGATGTAAAACATAGCCAAGTTTGTAAAACAGCGATTGGACTGGGCAAATTGTTTTATTAAACTAACAAAAGAAGATATACTTGAGTTTGATAGTAAGCAAAGAGTTTTAACAATTACACCTGTTTGGCTGTCTTTTGTCCTTATAAGAACTAAAAGTTTCTCTCAACTCAAAGACGATTAAGAAAACAAAAAAGCTCAGAACTCTCATTTCAGTAGCCTGGCGTAATAGTTTTGAGGTTGTTGAGATATAATAACATTTGGGAGCAGTTTAATGTCCCAAATTTTGTACAGTCGCTGTCAGATGAAGCTTTTTCTTGTGATTATAATTTCTCAAAAAGAATATGAGGTAATGAGGTTTGGGCTTACGTCAGTTATAGCCGTGGGTTATTTGACTGATATGGCAGATTCACGTTTTCTGGAATAGTAAAAATGTTACAAAACTAGCAGGTTTAGAAAATTTTGCATGCGGCTATTGAGATAACAGCATTTGTCACAAAGAAACACTCCACTGACCTCGCACTTCCAGTGTCGCAAGCGTTTCCATAGTTAAAACTTGACCAAATCAGAAGTGCCAGTTGTAAAATATGTCCAGAAACCTTCATGCTTCTTGCTTGAACTTGAGTGAGATGTCCTTGCAACTAAAACTTTACGCAAAGCAGGATTGATAACAATACTAATAATCAAAGACAGCGCCGTACCTCAAACAATATAATTATAAAGGACCGACGTTTGTTTAATATTTTGCATATATAACAGTCGCAAGAGTTTCCCGCAAATTAAAATAACCTATCCATTCACGCTGCGAATTAATGCTTACAAAATTGTCTCGACAGGTTCATTTCAAGCCGCAATTTTTACACCTGCTAAAAGAAAATAAATATGCATAATATTCTAAAAAACAATGAAACTGAAAATGAGAAAGTCAGAAAAAAACAACCATTGCCTTCGCTTACAATGTATCAAAACTCGTAATCTATGCTGTTCACGTTAGGAAACCTATACAATTGGTGATTTTGAACAATTTTTATGGTTTATTACAGATTATTTTTATCAGAGGCTAAATGAATTATTAACATACTTGAACTGTCAAATACAGTTTTGCACTATGAAACATACTTTTGGTTTAATTCATTTTTCGCTTTTGAAAACTCTATTTTCTAGCTAGAGAAAACATAACATAGGATTGTTTTCAATGGTCCTTTACAGTCCAATACAGACCATTTGATGAAAAATTTGTTAAGTTCTTCATGAACATACTTGAACTGCCAGATATCATTTTGCCGGCTGTACACATAATTTTCCGATTTTGAAATTCTGCTTTCTAGGGATCGAAACTGTTGAGCTCGAGAAGTAGAGAACAATAGTCGATACTTAGTTATGTAGCACAATTATACGTGGGACTTGAATGGGGTGTTTATTGCAGGAAACAAAACTATGGGTTCAGTGGTCATGTCGCGGAAATTATCGTAAAACCTAAACACACTGGGTCTTGAGAAAACAAACCGGGTGTGAGAAAAGCCACGATGTGTATTTTAAACAAGGGAACACAATACAAAGCAAAGTTATTTCTCATCGTAGGCGCAAATTTTCCAGGTCTCTGGAACATGGCACAATAAGTGCTAGGTAACCAGGCTCTGTGCGGCTACATCATACATATATTCATTTTCAGGTGCTCACCCCACGAGGCTTTTTAACCAACCTGTTTATAACAAATGCAAGGTTCGGTGGTTGACGGTTTTAGCCAGACTGCTATAAGCGATCCACAATGGGCATTCGGTACGTGTCTGAGACATTCAGTTGTGCCTTCGGTTCACAGTCCACAACTGCTCTTATCGACAAATGTGTGGGTTCTTTTAAATCCCACCCCCCCGATAGAACGTTGAGAGATAGACCAATGAGGTTCTGATTGTGTGGTTCTGTGGTAAGAAGATTGGAAAAAGTTTTGTTTGATTATAGAGAATCTTTTCTATGAATTTAATGTGGGTTTGTGCACTGATGACATTTATTCTTATGTCTATTAGTGGCCAAAACAGGATAATGAGACATTTAAATAAGAGACGAATAATTGTTTGAATTCTTCAATCTGTTGAGTCGGTGCGCTTTTATTTCAGGATAATCGAACTAGTTTTGAATCAACTTTTGGGAAGAACTTCAATATTCAGTTTACAAGTTTCTCATTCTCAAGCAAGATCCAACTAATATATTTTGAAAACGTAATTGTAATAATTTTAAGCCGTAACTTCGGTAAAAGACTTAAATCTCCCTTTAAACCCTCTTTAGCAACTTGCTTTGAATGCACATCTTTATGAACAACTGTTGTAAATTACGTGATTATTACTGCAATGACTACAGCAAAAAATTATGGAATATATTGACGTGTCCCCAGAGAATTAGGCAAGCGAATAAGAATTTGTAGTTTACATGTTTGCTTTAGCTTTTGCAAAAAGGGGGAAAAGAAACAATTTCGGTAGATTAAAAGTGAAACATAAACTCATTGAGGGACGCCTTTATTGAGTTGAGGTTTTGGCTCCGCTCTTATTTTTTGTGTCGCAATTAATTGCGCTTTCGTTTTTATGCAAGATCGGTGTGAGTTCTGCTTCCCAAAAACAAGATGGCGGCGGGACAAGACACTTCATTACTTGTGGGTTGTTCCTTTTAAACCTTAAAAAATTTGAAAGTTCGTGAGAAAACTATTTTGAAAAAGATTGGAGTCCTTGCTTTCAGGAATTCGCCGATTACAAGACATAGATGAGACCGTAATGTCGGTCTAACAAAGTTGTTTACATGTGGATCAGTATGCGCTCGAGCTCCACTTTGGCGCTTTGCGACAGCAAACGTGCCAGTGGGCTTCATGTTTTATCAGAAACTGTGGCTAGTGTAAACTGGAACAACTAGCAACATCTCCATGGCAGGGAAAGTGGTTTCTAAAATAGGAATTGAAACATGTTCTGTGTGTTTCGATCATGTTTTGAATGCCAAATTACTCAGCTATCAAGCTCAAGATACGTGCGTGTGGAATGTAGTAATTGAGCAAAAACGTAAATCCTTATACGACCCTGACTCGGTACGTTTTGAGTTCGAATGCGAATAAGACTCATCTGAGGATATGAGCTAAAACGGCTGTGAGTATTTACAATTCTTCAATGTTTTCACGTATTTCATTTGGTACAACTTTGCATTGATTTGTCAATTTGTCTTGACTAGTGTTTATGGTACAATATTATTTAAGCAAGCTTTTATTAGTTTTTAAAATATCTAGGGCAGTAATGAGGTGCTCTTGTATTGCAAAACTACTCAATTATGAGCTTAAATTAGTCAATAGTGTTTGACATAGTTCATCTGTCCAGATATTGTTTTGTAACTCAAAATAGGATCAAAAATATTTAAAAAATGATACAAATGAATACTTTGAAGTTCCTCGTGAGATATTGAGATTGTCAAGATAAAAATAATGGTGCAGTATTGATGCTGTAACAGATTTAGATAAAATGGCTTTGTGATTACGTATAATATTTTTTATTTAATACAAATTGATGCCAACGCTTTAATAATATCTACACAATGATTTTAATGAAATGTTATAAATTATGTAGATGACAAGCTGGAATCAAGATTTGGTTTTGTTGCTCAAAATTTGAATTCCCTCTCCCTGACCTGGTGTGACTGAAAGAGAAGAGTATCCCAGTTTAGCGAACAAGACTTGCATTATCTGTGCCTGAATTAAATTATTTGTTTTGCAGTGGTCTGCTTTGTTCCAAATTTGCATGGCAAAACTTTTAAACAGTAAAGTGAGAGACATACTGCTCATGTAAAAGCTCTAATAAAGCTCTTGTGGGTTGGGGAAAATATAAAACTCCTTAACTATGCATGATACCAGGAGTGGATCCAACCAATTCTGTGACTAGTGCACCGCAAGTGATAAGAACGAGGGGCCAAAGGTACTTAAGTTTATGACTAGTGCACCCTTGACTTTCCAGCCAATGGAAGGGCAGTTTGACCAGCACACTGATCAGAATATCTCACCTTTCACCAATTAAAGTAGAGTTTGACTAGTGAAAAAAGCACCATAGTGAATTTGTCTGTGCACTGATGCCTGCACAGGTGTCAAAACTGGTAGTGAGGGGGTGAGAGAGGAAGTTTTTGTCAAAAGAGGTGAAAAAGAGTTTTTGTCAGCCCCTTAGAAAGGGAAAATTCACCCTAAATCAGGGGAACCGATTCAGAAACAAATTATAAACACTGCAAAACAATAAAGTCAAATTAAAATTATTTTTCACTGAAAGTTTGACTAGCCTCTTGGAAACTAGTTGCACTAGTCTTGATAACATATGTTAGTATTAACCAAACAGGTGGATAGCGCTTTTCGCGCGCTCTGATTGGTTCATCAGAATAGGTATATCCTTGGAGATTCACCTCTAGACTAAATTTTCAAAATGGCGGCTAGTTTTGCCACTGTTGCGGAAGAGGAAATTCATCAAATGAACGTAGAAGCTAGTCCTGCAGACACAAAATCCACATGTTTGGTTAATACTAAAACAACTATCCCCCTCAGTGTCGGTGCCTAGTAAAAAATATTCACCTCGCGACTCGGTATAATATAGTTCACTATTTACTTCCACCTCGGGGAATAGTTGCTAAATATTAGAAACTGATTAAGATTTCAACTTGCTGTTCACGAGCACTCTTTTGTGTCAACTTTTCCAACTCGCATACGATTTTCTGTCTTGATAGAGAGGGTGCTTATTACAACTTAACTTTGGATAACCAAATGGTACTTACTAGAGAGGGATAATTTTAAAATAGAGCTTTTACTGAAATTGTTTGGTTTTTCCTTGATATTATCCTTGGTGAGAAGAAAGGCTGAGAATGGAAACTTTGTGTGTGTAAGAGTTTGGTAATAACACCACGTGAACTACATTTTTCCAAAATACATGGTGGATAGTAAGGTTGTGTATGAGATTACTCTTGGTTAATTTGCTCTGCAGTTTCAAGATTGGCTTGTTGCACTGAATTAACTACTGCGGCCCGAGTTCAGGCTACTAGTAGCCTCTCGTATTGCGCATAAAATCGTAACACGAACACTTGGGGGGGGGGGGGGGTGGGGGGTAATCGGATCGCCCGGTCTACTTTCGATACAACACATCCGATTGACATGAAGTTTGACACATACACCTAAATAAAAAAGAAGTTATCTTCTGAATTGTTGCTTTGTCCATTGTACATTGCATATTGTTGCATGCCAAGACCGCAACGTATTGTGGTCCACATTGCTTCCATGAATAAAACACGAATACCACTGTCTCATAAAAGGGAACTAACATGTTACTTTGAAAAAAAATTGTTACATCCGTTTTGCATTGCGGTCTTTGTATGCAACAATGCAAAATGCACAATCTAGCAATTCAAAAGACAACCTTTTTTTAATTAGGTGTATAAAGAGCTTCCGTATACTTCCAATTAATCGTAGTCGCGTCGCTTTTAATTGGTTTCCATATCAACCATGAATTACATTAATGACGTTACAAGTGTCCTCAATCTTTGGCTTTTAGGCCTTCAGATTTTATTCAAATTTGAAGTAGAACACAACAAAATGACCAAAAATCATTAAGCTACTAAAAATCTATAAATATGTTTGAATCTGTTGCTAAATTGTCAGTATTTAGTCATTTTTATCAAAGATTGAAACTTCACAGTCAGTACACAGATTCCATGATTCAATATAATGACGTCATCAACTGTTAAGTCACTTAAGTAGAGTCAAAAGTTGTATTAACGAACAAAGAACAGTTGTGACAAGGCTTTTGACAACGGGCTAAGCAGCAAAAATTTAAAGCCAAAAATTTTTTTTTGCCTTCAAGAATTAGCTTTTGTTAAAGCCCTTAGCACTGCTAGTTGCACTTAGTCTGACGATCAGTCAGTCTGTCTTAGCCATTTTACTGCAAAATGGAATGACTTAGTAAAAACTGCCCTTAGAGAAAAGTAGAGAAGAGTAAGTTTATGAACTTTGGATCAGGCTAGTTCGTTTTGATCTGTGTTAGGCTTGTCTTTAGGGATTGGTATTAAACGATTCAATATTTGAAATTATTGAACAGCATTGAGACTAAAGTTAGAGCATTGTTGATACCTAGGTTTCTGTCTTAACATTACAGTGGTGAGATTACCAATGTTAGCAGCGGTTACAACTTTTAAGTAACACGTGGAATTCGAACATCTACCGAACATAAATCTCGAACGTATCCCCCGCCGATATAGAAGCACCTGAAACATCGTCACACCAATAGTGCTCTGGCTGGAAACCGGTATAGTGAAAGCCTTTCCAGAATGCAACCCGATGATAAAGTCGATGAGTGCCCGTATGAGAAGAATGGCCGATCCAACCAGCTTCGTATCCTCCTCTATTATACGCATACCCCCATTTCCCACAATTCTTTGAGATCATAGAAGTGTCGTCCGGTAGAGCTGTGAAAGAACCGCAGGCCCGGGCTGGAGGAGAGGGATCTACGATCAAATATCGAAACGCTGCTAATCCGACAGCGTCTTTCTTTGTCATAATGTGGAACGTGCGATCAACGGACTTTTTGTAGCAGTAAAAACGGAGTTGATCAAACCCCATGTCTTTTTTCAGACGTAACAACGCAGGCGCCTCTACAATACGGTTTTCAACTTGTTCGGATATGTAGGTATAGTTGTCAACTACAATTTTTTTTGTCAATGGCGTTGAACTCAGAAACTTGGCTTGTCTGATTAAAGTCCAACCGCCTAGTGAAAAAACAGAAAAAGAATGTGTCCTGATGATGAGCTCTATGAAACGCTACGGTACAGTTATATTGCATCACAACACAATAAAACGCACTGTACCGCAACGCTTGAAAAAAAATTTAATAGTATAAACAATAATAAGTATAAAATAACAATGATAATATTAATAGCAGTAGTAGTAATAATAGTAGACAGTACAAAAAGTAGTAGTTTGAAGTAGTAGTAATATTAGTAGTAGTAGTAGTAGTAGTAGTAGTAGTAGCAGTAGTGGTAGCTGTAGTATTATAGTAGTAGTACTGGTAGTAGTAGTAGTAGTAGTAGTAGTAGTAGTAGTAGTAGTGTGTAAGTGTAATACAAGCTTTATTGGCATGATATAAACCTTTTACATTTTGCCAAAGCACAATTTTTGATAATAAAAAAGGCTATAATTACAATATTAATTATAGATCTAAAACGAAATTGAAGCTATTCAATTACAAACATTCAATTACATTAAATCACATTAATTGGATACATATTCTTAAATGACGATAACAGTAACAAAATGTTTCAAATCAGGGAGAAAAATAACAAAGCAAAGTGTAAACAGTTCTATGATACGTTCTAAACGACAACTAATGACATGGATGAGATAGTAGTAGTAGTAGTAGCAGTAGTAGAGTAGCAGAAATAGTATAGTAGCAGTAGTAGTTGTAATTGAAGTAGCAGTAGTAGTAGTAGTTGTATTAATTGTAGTTGTGGTAGCAGTAGTAGTGGTAGTAGTGTTTGGCTGCCTTCAATCACGCCATATATGGCACGTCGACAAAACTTCTCTTGTTAAAGGAGTTTATGTTACCGCTCATCGTCCACGACACATAACGCGTAAAATGTTTTCTTTCTTACATAGCTGATTATAGACCTTATTTATTGTAACAGAAGTCTGGACCAGATGCAAATAGTATAGCAAAGCCACAGTACCTTTATCATGGAGAAGCTGACGTTTTGAACATATCCATGAGTGTTGTCAAACCGACATATTTCAGTTTTGCTGATAGATACTCGATTCAATCTTGTTTTTTTACCTAAATACGTATCGGGGTTTTGCTGCATTACACCTGTGTGTTCCTTAGCCTTAGGAGCAAAATTTCATTCACTCAGTGAACATAAAAAGGAAAGCATAACTAATTGATACGGTATTTTATTTGTAAGTTTCAGATCTCTCGAAGGAAATCAGTAAAGTACAATTTGCATAGTAATATACTATCCTAGTGCCTTGTTTTTCTACGTTTTTATCTTTTTCACTGTCTAAGTGTTACAAAGGTACATCAAACGTGAAGAATTGTCACACTATCTTGTACTATGAATTCTTCCTGAAACAAAAAAACTACACGCCAGCGCGCGATAGCTGAAAACTTTTTTTCGCGAAGCCGGTTCGTCTCAGGCATTTCCATATATGGTATCTATGATTGACGGCAGCCGAAACACATTTTTCTTGTGATGAAAAAGCCCAATAGGTCGCGTAAAATCAAAAACGTAGTTTTCATCCATCAGGTGTATGGTCTCAATAAACGGTGGAAACAGGTTTATAATTCAACAGCAAAGACTACCTAACATACATCCAGTTTATCTTCATCCATCGACTGTCTTATCTCAATAAATAGGGGGAGAGGTTCATAATCCAAGAAAGAACACCTAACATATATCCCCTTTACTTCATCCGTCAACTGTCTTGCCTCAATAAAGAGTGAAAAAGGTTCGTATTCCAACAAGTATTACCTTCTACGTATCCTTTTAATCTACTTTCATCAACATGCAATTTTACTAAGCAGTGAAAGGGACTCTTAATAAGATTTACCCAACATATTTCCTGTTGATCTATATCTTCTTCAAATGACATGTCACAATAAAGAGTGAAAAAGGTTCCTGTCTCAGAGGCGTTTGTCCGCCAAACAAAGGTCAAAGCGAAAAGGGTTACTTTTCCAAGACCTATTCGCCGTACCACATGTTAACCTACCTCCATCAACTGTCATGTCACAGTAAACAGTGAAAGGGGTTCCTGTCCCTAAAGGATTTATCCAGTATCTTTTATCTCCAGTAGAATAACCGTCTTCCCGAATTTGTTTACAAGATTTACCTGGAGAATTACTCGAGGCTCCATCAGCACCTGAGCAATGGAAAATACTTTTAAACCATTGAGCTAAAATCGCAATTACTTTGTTTTTTTCCGATATCATATATTAAAGAGCGAATCTGTGAAAAGTATAATTTCCCAACCCATTGTTTCGCATTTCTGTATCTCAAGCGAACCAATTTACTATTGTGTAGAATTGCATTTCCTACACAAATATGGCTTTTGCCAATCTTATCATTCCAGATCTGCAAGACCTAAGATTTCTAAGTGCTTCAATGCAACTGAAAATTAGCTTATTTTTAAGGTTGTCACAAGCAAAAAGTATTATAAGTAGTTTTTGTTGCGATGAAATAATTGTTTCTTTCTAATCAAAAGGAATTGTTGTTGAAACGTGAAAAAACGCACTAGATGCTCCAGGAGGATTTTTACAAGAAAGCAAAATGCAGTTATAAAGTCGACTCTAATTGCCAAGTCAGTTAGGTCAATTAAAACGTTTTTAAGTAGGATACCTTTATTGGTTTTGCTTGCCTATATTTTTCATGCTCAAAACTCACAATGTATTGGCCTTTTTTCAAGCCCAGTCTTTTTCCTAGGCTAGGGAGGCTTCTGATGATAACAGAGAGAGTTTGCTTCGCAAATACATGCAGTACGTCACCTTTCCATGTATCACACAGCGGCCCAACGAATCCTGGTGTGCACACACACTGGATACTAGAACCGCAGGCTCGTCTGATTGTAGCTCCATTCGAACACGTGAACTGGATTTATAAAAGAGAGAACAATTTAAAAACCTTTCCTACAGGGACAATTTAGTGGTTCCTTGGTAACGATGAGTAGTTGAAGCAAAATGAGAGGAAGCACATCGAAACTTACGCACAGTTTCTCAATCTAAGAAATAGGAACTGTCCTTGGTCTTGCACTCAAAAAAAGGAATTATTGTTATTGGGGTTTTTGTTAGTGGCCAAAACTTTTGTTTGCTTGCCGAGAATGCAAACAACTTTGCTTTCCCTTATTCAGGATTCGACTTTGATATCTTCTCGTTTCTTTTTACCTTTGAACCTATGTAAGTGAATCCAGTCCTGTTGAGCAGGTATTTGGGTTTAGACAGACGGGTTTGGTTGTTCAGTTCACAGACGCCAGACGTTGACACCCCTACAGCGAAGTTGTATGACAGGCATCGAACATTACCAACACATTCCAACATGCAATCCAATGATGATGAAATGCTGAGGTTGTTCACCACGTGACCTGTCAGAGCGTTGTCTGGGCAAACAAGGAAAATAGTCTGTTAAAGTTTTCACAGTGTCAGTGGTTGGCCAATAGGCATGTCGTGTCTATCACTCTTTTCTCCTATTCTTTTTGATATGAGCTTACGGCAGGCGACTAGGTGCTCTGCTGTCCAAAAGGTCATATCAAATGCGCGATCGTAAAAGAATGGAACGTCACTGAATCGATTTGCTGGGGTAGTAGTAGTCTATAGGATGCAATGCTAACAGTCTGATTTGTTTTCGGTTTTTGTTTATTTTCTTTTTTATAGAGTTTAAGAAAAAAATATGTTGGGAATAGGGTTAAGATTAGGCTTAATGAAAACAACAATAAACTAATGTTCCAAATGACGTCGGCGAACGGGATTGACCGCTGACCACAAGGAAAAGTTGCGGCGGCGCAACCAGAGAAATTCGAAACTGACTGGCCTATTTCTTTCAAATTTCGCTTATTTGTGATAGAAATAAATCAACAGTTTCCCTAAAAACACACTTTTCCAGTTAGCTGGAGTTTAGAAGAACTAAGGCTGAGGTTTATATCTAGAAAAACTGCATATTTTCAGATAAAACAAGTAAGTGAATGTAGTTTAACATAACTAATTCGTTTTCGTTTCAAACTGGATAAAATAATTACAAAAGCTGAGAGAACGGTAACTAAATGTTCTAACCATAATTTTACATATGCAAATGATGTGTTAAACTAAAGAAAAAGTTAAAATGAAACAAAATAAAACAAGTGTTATATTAACACCGTAAAAATAGCAATGTAAGTAATCAAATTCTTCTTTAAACTTGTCACGTCATCTAAGAACGTGGCTCCAAACAAAACACGCGCAAGCCTTACTTTTTCTCCACTGGTTGCCAATTGAAGCCAGAAAAAAATTCTGCTTTTAACCTACAAGATCTTGCTCCCATTTAGCTGTCTGATTTGAGATTGGCCAACAAATCCATTCGGACTAGTCTTCGTTCAGCGGAACAGAACTTGTAGATTGTCCAGAGGACAGGACTAAAAACATTTGGCGATCGCTCTTTCTTAACTGCTTCTCCTGTTTTTTGAAACACCAGTTCTCCGTCAATTAAAAACAGCTCTTCTTTTCCAACGCTTAAAAAGAGTTTGGAATCCTTTATTTTCAAGAAGAATTTTCTTTTGTTTTCATATCAGTTTGTTTCATCGTTAACCGCCTTTGAACTTTAATGGTAAAAAGGCGCTTCAAAAATTTTTTGTTTTAATATAATGCTATTATTATTATTATTATTTGTTATTGTTATTGTTATTATTGTATTATTTATAAACTATGAAAACCATTAAGTGGCTACCTTTCACAACGTCTTCAAAGTTTCCCTCCTTTGCTTTGCATACTTTTGAAGCCATCAACGCACGTGTTAACACACAGCATAAAATAAAAGGTGTACAGTTTCCGGTATTTTTGGCCATCTATAGGTTATTTCAAAAGTAGTTGTTACACGAATAGAAGAGAAGAGAAGAGAAGAAGTGTTCAAAATAAAACTGAGCCATAGCTTAAATTTTAGGGAATTTTGAGCCTCGTGTTCCTGTAAACCAATATTTCATAAAAGTATCCGCGTGTTTGCTGAAAAAAGTTTGTTTTACGTTGCTATGTAATTACATTTGACGATAGTTCTAGAACGTTCATAATTGAACAGGTGGAAGTTACCAGTTAACAGCAGTAAAATTCAGTAGTTAAGTGAAGATATTTAAACAAGCACCAACTGAAAAGGTATACGACAGCTTTAACTATTACCAGTAACAAGATATCGATTGATTCTTATACATTAAATTTTTTAATTTAACCCCATTTTTTTATAAATTTTGGGTTCCTTTGAAATAGGGTTTTTGTTGAGGTAGTTAATACTGCAATTCAAAACTTATCCGCTGAGCACAGCTTGAAAATATGCCCTCAGTCCTTCTGGTAATAAAGTTTAAGGTGAATGACTTAACCAAAGGCTTTGATATACGGACATCGGCTGACATAAAAGCAGGTTAGATTTTAGCAAACACTCTAGAAAAAAGTATCAGTACAATTAACAAAATGCGAAAGCTACATAATGTTAGTTTTGCAAATAATACAGAAATTATTAAGGCACTTTAAAAGTCGGATAGATCTAGAAACGTCAATATTGCCGGAAAATGAACTAGCACTTCTCTTGTGAACTCAAAATAAGAGCCAAACAATATCAAACGAATCCAATGAATTTAATTGAGTTAAACTAATTTACAATGGAAGTCAAAATGTTAACTAAAGTAGATTGTACTAAGCTCAAGAAATCATTTTATATAGAAGTACACTCAATCAACCTAATTTTAGAGCTACATTAAAGTAAAAACCTACCGTAACAGGGCAGAAAACGATTTAGAAGTTTCCTAACATGAGCAAATTTTACTGATACTTAACGATAAGATGTGTCTTATCGACATTGATATGAGTAAACTAGCCACCTCTGTTTCAATATCCGTTTATTATTCATCGTAACCATACCAAAACATTTCTTCGACTGACACGAAAGTGTTTTAAAGCAGCAAAAGATAAAACCTACCTTAAACAACTCGATTAGACAAAAATTTCCAAAACTGTCAAGTTATTGATCAAATTTTGTATAAAGCCCATTAGACGTTCTCTCACGACCAGCTATTTACACAATGCATGTTTACACAGGACACTGCGTCTAGGAAGATTGCCAGCTGCAAGTGTTTAATTATTAACACTTTAAAACTGGATTTACACTACAATTGGTCAGTACCAAATTCGTTATGAAATTATATGAAAACAGGATTTTTATGATCGAACCGTATTTCACAACAACGGACCTTTTTTAATCCACTGCTGAGCACTGATTGGCTAGGCAAATACAACAGGTATTAGTTAATCTAAAACCCAATAAAAAAATGTACAATAAAACTGAGCGGAATGCAGTTTGTAAGAGTGATTATGTTATCTCGGAGTTCACTTTGGGAGTGATTTACACGAGAGTGAGTCTTTAATGAGGGTCGAAAAGTGGCAAATAATTTCTAAACCGAAAGAGAAATAGCATAGTAGTAATATCTTTATTGGCATGATGCTATTTTTTTACATATTGCCAAAGCATTTTCAATTTACAATTATAATACATTATTACAGTAGCAACAATAGTAGAAGTAGTAGTAGTAGTAGTAGTAGTAGTAGTAGTAGTAGTTACTAGTAATAGTAGCAGTAGTAGTAGTAGTAGTAGTAGTAGTAGTAGTAGTAGTAGTAGTAGAAGTAGTAGTAGTAGTAGTAGCAGCAGTAGTAGCAGTAGTAGAAGTAGTAGTAGTAGTAGTAGTAGTTAGTAGTAGTAGTAGTAGCAGTAGTAGTAGTAGTAGTAGTAGTAGTAGTAGTAGAAGAAGTAGTAGTTAGCAGTAGTAGTAGTAGTAGTAGTAGCAGCAGTAGTAGTAGTAGTAGTAGTAGTAGTAGTAATAGTAGTAAGAGTAGTGGTAGTAGTGGTAGTAGTGGTAGTAGTAGTAGTAGTAGTAGTAGTAGTAGTAGTTAGTAGTAGTAGTAGTAGTAGTAGTAGTAGTAGTAGTAGTAG
>JAOBRG010068892.1:0-21172 GCA_027574985.1 Umimayanthus nakama | reverse complement strand
TTTCTCCGTGTGGGCCCATTTCCTATCTAGGGCTAACGCTCAGTAGGTATTACTTGGGATTATTTCAGAGCACTATATCTTACTACAACTAAACCTAAATATATCCTTAATAGTATACCCTCATAAAACTACCCTAGTAGTATACCATGCTAAAAGCACCCTACTAGTTTACCCTTCTTAAAATACCCAAGTAGTATACCAGGGTAAAAATACCCTTTTGCTAGTAGTGTACCTTGCTATGATAGTATTATGTACCATGCTTAAATTGCTCTATTAGTATACCACGCTTAAAGTACTCAAGTAGTACACCCTGCAGAGTATGGCTTTCATTGAATGTCTTTCAAAACGTTTGTCCTCTACAGTGGTGTGAGTCGGATCCAAGATGCAATCGGCTGCAGCTCACCGACTTGTTGGTAGCCCCACTTCAGCACCTGACAAAGTACCCTCTTTTATTGAAGGTTAGTGAGGACCCGACGGAGTAAACGGGCTCCATTCTACAACTAAAAATATTTTTGAGAAAATGCAAAGCTTCTAGCAAATGAATAGACATGCATTGAGTTTAATGAGGGGACTAAATCGAACAGCTGCTTTGCCTTTATTGTTTTGGGGAGGATGGGAAGTTGGATCTTCCATAGAGCCTAGAGTTTTGTTGCAATCACTTTAAACTATCTTAACCTAAATATGTTCACAATAGAAAGAAGTAGTATCTTTACTGAGTTTGTATGTACTCAATTTTTAGTCTTGTTGCTTTGGTAAACTGCGACAGAATGTCTATAGTCAGTCTTGCAGTATGCCCATTTTTCTTGTCGATTCACTAACAAAAGGAGTGAATTTGTTCGTTTAGGTAGTACAACATTATTGTTTGAACATAATCGAATTACGCTTAATGCTTAAGGTAACTAAACTGCTCGATTCTTGGCTATCTCCTATGTAGATGATTCATTTATTCATTTTCATTTTCTTTTAAGGTTTGCACTCAGTAATCAATTAGTATATACTGTTTTACATGTCGTTCAGTGTGCATCGATATCGGATTCACACAGTCCGTATTTCTTCCAGAATATCAGAAAACGAACGACTGAAGGTGAAGAACAGCACAACTCCTTGTCATTGATTATTAAATCAGTGGAACTTTCTATTCGTAAGTTGTGACCAGATGAAACGAGTTCAGTTCTTCTTCTTCTTCTTCCTCTTCTTCCTCTTCTTCTTCTTCCTCTTCTGCACTTCTTCTTTTTCTTCCCCTTCTTGTTGCTATTATTTTTATTATTATAAATAAATGTTCAAAGCAAGATGAACGCTGGGAATGAGTTTCTGTCAAGGGTAAGCTATGTTTGTTTTCAGGTTTTGTGTGCGTTGTCCGTTGCAACCGAATCAGTTTCTTTATATAGAACCGAATTTGGGAATACATTCCTACCAAAACATGAAAGTGCAACCGCAATAACACTGACAAGTTCCTTTTCCTTGTCAACCCTACAGAGGAGCTTGAAACAAAGGTCAAATCTGGCGCTAACTTGGAAAGGTTACAGGAACTACAAAAAAATCTCGTTTGGCCGGCAATAACCGAGCTGGACTCCAAAGCGTTTATTCCTGAGGTAAGAGGGGGGCCAAACTGGTTTGTAATTCGTAATTAAGGTGGGATGGCTGAGGAAGTTAGGGGTGGGGGTGGGGAGGGTAGACGGGGGAGGAGGAGGTTGAAAGAAAATGCAAAAGAATGTTTACACAATCGAACAAAGTAAACAGCTATATGCAGGCTTCCACATTTGTAGGATTTTAAAGAACTGTGTGGCAAAGTGAGAGAAGAAATTGCATCCGAAACAAGGCATAAAATAAAGTTTCAAGGAAACCGTTCTTCTTAGTCTTTTACAAGCCTCGCTTTCGTTCTGTGGTCTGTGAAAAACTTTGGCTATAACTGGTTGTCGACACAATCATCAATATCATCTTGCTGCCGTGACTGAGATTTCACTCACAGTATTGCACCAAACAGTCTGGCAGTATGCCACGGCAGCAGGGATGTCTTCAAATTTTATTCCTGCGTCTCTTGAGATAGGTATCAGGAAAAGTCTGCACTATTTAAGTCTCCCCTTATTATTATGTTTATTGCAACCATTACCGTCGTTGTCACCGTCTTTTTCATCATCAAAATGTTTTTTGTCGTTGTCATTTTTCCTAATTCTCATTTTTTATTCTCTATATAGTTTTTGAGACCTGTCATCTCGCGCCAACCGTGTGAAAACCTATTGGCGAGCCCTAAGAGACAGCTTCTCTATGAAGGGATTCTAACGCTACACGGTAAGAATTCACTCACTAACTAATAACTAATACTGAAACTAATACTAAATGCTTATGGAGTGCCAGTGCTAATGCTTATGCTAACACAAATAACATTTAACTACAATAATACTTGTCATTAATAATGTTAACAGTTGCAGTATTAACAATGAATCAAAAGAGTGACTCTTCCCGGTGAAAAAATTTATACAAAAAATAATTGAAACTATTATTTGTATAGAAAGACTGAAAACTTACAAACATTAACTGCAACAAAAATGACAACTTATTGAAACATATTTGAGGGAAAGATTTAAAGATACAAGATGAAATTGTTCAATATCGACCAGTTCTCACAAACGTCCCCCTTTCTCCATACTCCTCATACCCTCCCTAACATACCACATGTTTGGTTCAAAGTTCATGCCCCGATTCTTGAAAAACATGAGCTTGATTATCAGCAATTAACACAATGTATTTCTTTCTAGAAAATACGAAAGTGGATGTCTACGCTTTTCTTTTTGATGACATGTTATTACTGACGCGATTCAGGAAATTCCCACAAACGAAAAGCAAGGTAAGTTGGGAAGCAATGGAAAACATTTACAATCTAGCGAAAAAAATCTTGCAGTAAAGTTTTACCACAGTAGTTTTCTGAAACATACTTTTTGCTAATTAAATAAAAACAAAAAAGACTGACGATGAAGAAAAACCAAAATTATAATTTTGGTGTAACGGCAAAAACACATAGTCGTAACCATTGTGTCTGATATTTCCAGTGTTTGTTTTGTTAATTTTAAGTTTATTTTTATCAATTAACTTCATTTATGTTAATTCTGTTGTTCATTTCAGAAAATGAGCTTTGCAGGAATGACTATGACAGCGAGTACAGAAAGCCCCCCAGTCACCCCTCCCGTTGTACGAAAATCCTACTCTGGGGGTCTCTACACCGTCTACAAACAGGTTTGTGTCTTCTCAAATCTTCCAGCTGCTGTTGGTAAAGTACGATGTGATATTATATATTACAATACAATACAAAAAATACAACAAAATACAATACAATGCAATGCAAAACGGTACAGTATAATACAATGCAGTACTTGCAATACAATTACTCATTTACAAACGATGACTTAGCGACCGATTCGTAGGCAGTAAAGTATGAATCGTTCGACTATGAAAATAAGTAGGAAAGGATCAAATATTCGAGTCCTGCATTTTCCTGCGCCAGAGGGACAACTGCTGGTTTTCCGTGATGGGTCGAAGGGTGGTGTTAAATGTTTTAGTTTCGTTATGTATCTTATTTAATTAATTCATTTATTTTCAGCCGATCCCTCTGGACAGGTTTATTATCTACGACGCAGAGTACACACAAGCTGGTAAGTTTTCTTTGTACTGCTTTCATTCTGGGGATATTCGTGTCATTCTCTTGAACACCGATACACGACTCGGCGGAGCATGGAAACTAGTTTCGAGTGGGAGCTTGCGTCACTACAGCTGCTCTGGAAGCAATTATGTCGAATGAGGGTTATCTCATTTGCCATAAACAACTATCATTCACAATCAATCACCCACGCTCACTTGCTTTACTTAATTGCCCGAAATGCTACCATGTTTCAGAGCGGTTAGGAGGATACTAAAGCAGACATTGTTGCACTATAGAACGGATTTTGCTATATCCACGAATAAGCGTCCTACTACTTAGACCTTTATTTTCCCACAACTCTTCAGTGCCCCGAATGATCAAACTGAACATCTAAAAGTTTGGGATGATTTCGATGGGGCTGTCCTTGCAGCTCTTACAGTCGCATTCGACAGGCCTAAAACAGATTTGTATTTCGCAGGTAGCACAATCAAGAACTCGTTTGTCATCATCCATTACAGTCGCTTCAAGCAAACAATAGGACTCTACACACTTCAGGCGCCGTCACAAAACCTTAAGGTTGGTAGAATGAGGAATGGAATGATGGGTGAGAATGGGGTGATGGGGTGATGGGGGTCTCAATGGTGAGACAGCGAGGTTAGGGCTAAAAACTGAAAGTGGAGGGACTTATATTCGGAATCTTTATACATTTATAGGTGTACAGTATATAATTTTACACATGTTATAGTTTTAGTTTTTGATTGGGAAGAGCCATTTTGTGGAGCCGATAACATAGCCACTGTTGCTACTATTAATGTTAGTTCTATTATTTTATTTTTATCATTATTAACATCAATTGTTTTTTTATTGTTATTATTATTATCATTATCATTACTACTATTATCAAAGTTAATAGAACTAAAACATAAAACCTATCTTAGTTTATGGGTTTTAGTTATGGGTCAACGACTTTTAGGTTTATAGATTTGGTTTACGATTTTGTTGACTATGTTTTTTCAATTAGGCCTGGTTTTTCTACAGCTACAACTAAATAAACTTGTTGTTTTCTGGCCGTACAGGAGACGTGGACGGGAAAGTTGAAAGGCGCGCAAAGCAGCTGGTCGGATTCTGTGGCTCAGGAACTGGCCGCCGAGAGCCAGAAAATGGTGCACGCAGCCGCAGTAGCGGAGCCAATCAAGGAAGAAAGCCCCGCTGACCAGGAGGTAGCGCAGAAACCTGAAGAGTCAGAGGAAACTGCTGAGTTGAGTCAAACCGAGATGCTCTCCTACCACAAGCCAATAGAGTCGCAGTGTTGACATTTGCGCAGCTGGGCATTCCAAGAAGGCTGCTGATACAGATTAAAACTCAAAACATAACCGACAACATAGTTGATGACTGCAACCGGCGTCACGCTTACGTTAAAGCCCCATGAATTTGGATTCCACACCTCAAAAACTGCTACATGCCAAATAAAGCAGTGGGATAACGCATTCGGGAAATCTGATCCGTTGATTTATTCTATTTATAAAGAAAAAGTTTTGAATTCATATTCACCATCTACAAAAAGTATTCAGGTTCAATATGATTCAAAGCAGTTTTTGAAATGGCATATGATTTTCTTACTCACTATGTGACCATCTATCTTCTTCGCCAGTGACCATGTTTGAATTAGGTCATAACTGTAAGTCGATATACATGCCTCTTTGATGACCCAGACACATTGTACCTAATTCTATGGCTATTTGCTAGTGTGAATATAAACAATAACAAGAAATAATTTATTTTAGAAAAAAAGAAAGATTAAAGTATTTACATGACAAATGTACTCGTCTCTGATTCGGAGTTTGTTGGCCGGGATGGGAGGGGGTTGCGTGGGTTGAAAGTGCCTTCAGCCTGTAAATCCAACACTGAATATTGCTGTGCTTAATAATTCATACGTCACAAATCCACCATCGTGGATTTCTTTATTACGTCAGAAAAAGATAAAACTGATCGATTCGATACTATTAGAGCTGTTGGATTGAAATTAAATCAAATCAAATGTACAACTTGACAGCAATTATTAAGATAACCAAAGTTTATGAGATGAGCCATGGAAAAAAGCGCACCTTATCACTTACAATAACTAGATTTTAGACTGAAGGATAAAAGAGGGTATAGATTGGGTGATTAAAGGCAAAAACGCTACTCTCTCTGAGAGTACTCGAGTGGTAGGTGGATTTGTGGGTATTTTCACGACTTCAAATATGAGCAACGTTTGAGAGATTGACAACTCAAAACAGATTTTAAGGCAACAAAACCATTCAGTTAACTCTTTTTGCAAAACTTTAAGCAAGCGTTAAAAACCTGAAATGGGTTTGCGCATTTTATAAAGAATCTGAGAGAAACGTGCAACTTGATACGTTTTTAGCGACATTGCGATTGGATTGTCGACTGTGTGTCAAGTACCCGAGAGGGACGAGGAAACGGCATGCATTTAGGTATATAATTCTAGACCTATTTTTATACAAACACAATGGCTTTAACAATACATACACAGCGTATTTATGGCTATTTCTTTTTATTTAAAAGTGTAAACTTTATATTAATTATTGTTAAGCGCCTAGAACTAGACGTATAAGATCTACATAATATTAACCATTACCATAACTATCACTAGTTATGTAAGTTGGAAACTTTTGTCAAGTGTTTGGTTCTTGCGCAAAGCTTCACTGACTTGCGAACAACTCAACAGAGTGAAGTCCAAGACCACTGCGCACAAGTTTAAGAGCGTTGCTTTCAAAATGAGAATGTCACTGCCTTCAGTGGAGCTGTTCCGAGAGCAGGTGGAGCCCTGTTGCTTGAGAATTGCACTTTCTAAGTCTCTTTTTCACAATTGGCAGTCCTGGTTGCTAATAATCTCCAAGAAAAAAATAGTCCTTTTATTATTACTTGACACCATTCTGCAAAGTGTAAAAGTAAGCGATGGTGAATCAGCCCCGCGTGGTTAACTTGACCAAAACCTCTTCTGAGGGTTTCAGTCAAAGAATAAAAGCAAAGGCCGAGTGGTTCAAAGGGTAGAAAAATTCTACATGTTGCGGATGCTTTTCTTTTTCCTGGCTCTGTGGGTGTCGGGACTTGATATTGCCAGCCCTAGAAGTGACCTCTGTTTACTTATTTTTGTTCCTCAGACTGGTACAAGGATGAG
The DNA here is from genome assembly GCA_027574985.1 of Umimayanthus nakama. Classification (NCBI taxonomy): domain Eukaryota; kingdom Metazoa; phylum Cnidaria; class Anthozoa; order Zoantharia; family Parazoanthidae; genus Umimayanthus; species Umimayanthus nakama. The sequence continues at coordinate 14,354 of JAOBRG010068892.1, read as the reverse complement.
CCGTTCAAAGGGCTTGACAAATCTTCATGTCGTAGATGACAACGAAGTCAATCACAGTAGTCTGTGCCCGTAGCTTTGTTCTTCAGACTGGTACAAAGACAAGTCGTTCAAAGGGCTTAACAGATGATAACGAAGTCAATGGCAGCAGTCTGTACCCTTAACTCTGTTCTTCAGAATAGTGCAAGGACGAGCCGCTCAAAGGGCTTGACAAGTCTTCATGTCGCAGATGACAACGAAGTCAATGGCAACAGTCTGTGCCCTTAACTTTGTTCTTCAGACTGGCCCAAGGACGAGACTTTTCAGGGATTGTCTGTACTGCGCGTCACAACCGATCATCCCTTTTGCATTAAAGGTGTGGTCACTTGATGTCGCTAGCAGCAGCGAAGTTGCCTGTGACTTTATATTCCGGATCATCCTCTTCAACTTCGTCCTCCAGACTACACAACAAAGCGTCATTCTCGTACGTGGGGAAGTAGTATCTTAACAGGGAACATAGTGTTTGTTATTACGTGATTGCTTATATCTGTCTACAAGGTTCTACTAACTCTCACTCCAGCTTGCAAGTCCCACTCCGACTAGAACGCCCCACTCCACCTGTAAAGGTTCATTCCATCCACTGAGCTTATCACTCAATTTATTAGGTCAACTTAATCCACTTTACCACATTCCATCTAATAAGACCCTACTTCATTTATCTAACAAGCCTGATTCCATCAACTGAGGTTATCACTCCACTAAGTAGGCCATATCGATCCACTAAACTCCACTCCATCTTATAGGCCCACGTCATCCACTAAAACCTCACTCCGTCTGCTAAGCCCCCGCTCCCCAATCTAACATGATTCACCCCATCTAATAAGCTCCACTATATCCACTAAGGCCCAACTTCATCAAAAAAGCCCCACTCAATCTTACAAGCCCCGTTCCTTCTACCGAGCATCCCCCGATCTGTTTGGCTTCCAAGTCTCGATCACAACACGCTTTTTTTCTTATGTCAAATTAATACGCTTTGAATCGTCCATTTTCTCAAAACCTAAACTTCTGTTCCAAGGCTGATTAACCCCTTCCTTCCTCTCACAACACATTAGCTGCACGAATAAGCTCCTGAGCAGACTTTATTTGCTCTCTTCGAAGTCCAATCATTTTCCCTCCCTTAACCTATTCGATAGATTTAACGTACACAACGAACTTACTGTGACTGATCCCAGTCTAGTTTATTTCCCTCCCTTCCCCACAGTACAACAACAACATGCCTGTTTCCAACCCCATCCCCTTAACTTACTCTCGATGTACTCCCTGTACACAACATTCTTACTGTGACTGATTCCAATCTAATTTATCCCCCTTGCCCCCCTCCCCCCTCCAGCGTGCATTATCTACACACCTGTTCCCAATCCAATTTACTCCCCTCCCTCAACTTACTTATAGCACTCGATGTTCACACTATACTCACTGTGGCTGTTCCCAGTCTAATTTGTTCCCCTCCCTTTCTCCACCCCACTGTGCATTTACTGCACACCTGTTTCCAGTCCAATTTACCCCCCTCCCCGAACTTACTTAATGCACTCGATGTTCACATTATACTCACTGTGGCTGTTCCCAGTCCGATTTATCCTCAGACAACTTGAAGTGCTTCTTTTGTTGCATGTGTGAATACAGTTCGGCTCGAGATGAGAACTTCTCCTTACAGTAGATACATCTGCAGTGGTACACCTGGGGATGGAGAAAACAAGTAATGGTTGTGGGTTTTGAATAGACTGAAATTTAGTTTTAATAATAGTTTTGTTTATTCAATTCGTCACATAAGTACAAACAAAAAAATTTAATATGAAAATAAATTGCAGGGCGTGACAGGGGGAAGGAACAAGACTTGCGTCCCAATAGAGACCTAGCCCCTCTATTTAAAAAGGTTGAGAAAATAAAAAAAAAAAGATGTGAAAAAAGTGTATGTAAAATAGACTAAGCTGTTTACATGTTAATTACAAACAACAGAAGAAATGGTTTGCTTTCTAGCCCGGAGGGGTATAATCTAATCTCTTGGAAGCGTAAATATTAAAAAGGCTGTTTTTAAACAGATTAAGTGAAATAAGCGACTTGACTTCAGAATGCAATGAGTTCCGTAGTTCAGCAGTCCTAATAAAGTATGAATATCTATAATAACTTCCAGAAGTAACTAAGTCTTCTCCTTAAAGTTCCTTCCATTATTTTCTCTGCCATTTCTTAACTTTCTTTATATAACACCATAAATTTTAATATTACTCTGGAAGTTATTCATCTCTCTTCCTAGATAATTAAGCTACTTCGTATCGTTGTGTAAATCAACATTGCTGACCTGTCGTCTGACAAAGTTGACCAGTCTTACTTGTGAGTAAAAATCCAACTCTGTAGGGATCAGACAGAACCACATGTTATTCTCAGTGGCACCTTTGACCAAACACAGACAAAATGAAGTATGACAAACACTCCTGATCAAATGAGGCAGACAGCTGGAGAGACAGACAGACAAAGAAACTGGTACGGTAATGCATTGATCAAATCGTAGCTTAAACATCCCCCTGGGCAACCCCCAGGTGTTTGACCAGCTTTCATGTCCGCGGGGGCGGGAATTTGACACCAGGATGTGTCCCGGGGGTCGGGCATTTGAACAAAACCGAAATACTTGATCGAACGATTCATAGTTCCCACGGTGAACTTGCATGACATAAATCAAAGCATTTGAATATAAAGATTTATCTTGCTTTACACATGTTTTAATAGTTGCATTTAAGAACGCTTTTAAAATAAAAAATAACAATGAATTATCGCATGGTATTTCGATTTTGTAAAGTACAAAGAAACGAGAAATCAATGCATTTTTTCAATTTCAGTCCCGGGGTATTTGATCACAATTCCATCATAAATGGTGGGGCATTTGATCGGCAATCTTGTCCCGGGGGTGGGGAATTTGACCATAAAAATTTCAAAAGTTCAAATGCCCCGGGGGTTGCCCGAGAGGGATGTTTAAGCTTCGATTTGATCGATGCATAAGTGGTTGTTTAGTGCTTGCTATAGGCTGTGGTCATCCTTGAACCCCAGACTTATGAACCAAGCACGATTTTTGGAAACGTTTTCTTTCGTCGGGCTTGACAGAATGTGCGTTAACGAAAGATTTGCTGTAGTTAGAGAGTCATGTTAAAAAAGGACAACATGTCGTAGATTCAAAGCATATATACAGTAACAAGAAATAAACATAGATGAAGTCGACCAGCAAACTTTAATTTTTGTTCTCAATATATTCTCAATTTAGCTACACTCTTCGTTGTGGGAAAAGTGAAACAGCCGAAGGAGACGCAATCTAAGGTTTGCTATACAGCATGAACAGAATGCAAATTCGAAGGCAACAGCAAATTTCTCTGATTGACGGATCGATCCATCTTGAAATCTAATGTCCCGAACTTACTTGAAGTTATCGTCGGCCTGTTTAAAGTTTTGGACGTGTATCTTGTGCTGGAGCTTTGTCAAAAATCGGAGCTCTCAGTGTAAGTAAACTTTTTAAAAGCAGAATGTAGCTATGGCAAACATGAAAGTATACCTTCGCTGGGCCAAGTATGACCACCGAGAGGAAACAGCATGCAAATTGGATTTCAGTATAGCATGTAGCATGTAGGGACTCCGCACCGTCTTTAAAAAGACTGAAGCTTTTTGCTTCCAAACGATTGGCTTTGTTTCAAGGAACTTAGTTACGCAGTTAGTGAGAAGCTTGTGAAGTTCCTGGTTGCCCTATAGTAGCAGACATATGTGAACACCACTCACTAAACAACAATTAGTCACCGAAGGCGACGTGAATATCGGCGAATAGTCACCGAGACGAAGTCGATGTGATTATCGCGATATTCACAGAGCCTGAGTTAACTAATTGTTTTAGTATAATTGCGCTGCTGTTTATTCGAGAAAATAAAACAAAAAAAGCAAACTTTTCAAAAGAATTTTCTTTTTCTTTTTTTTTAAAAACACGCGCCTAAACATGCTTTGCGCGCACGTCATTGCTATACTCACCTAGCGGTGATTATTGCGGGAGATAACGAAGTTCAGTTCGATAATCACCAGTGCAATTTTTCTAACACTGAATACTCTAAACATTCCTTAAACAAGCCCAGTAAAAACCTAGTGGTACTATGGCAAGAACTTAATCTAGCTTAATCAAGAACACTGTCGAGCTACTAATATCACTGATTAATGGAAAAAAAGTTTTGGTGAACAATTATTATAGGCCGCGACAACAATTTACCTTACCTAATGAGTTTATCAATTCCATAAAATCAAAATTGTGATGTGTCTGCAAAACGAAATAGGACATAGTTCAGTTTGTGAAACTAATAATGCCTAAGTATCAATCTGTTTGGATAAATTGCTATAAATCTCTCTGAAGCTGCAACATTAAACTTATCGCCATATACATAAACGTAATATCTCCTTTGCTTTCTACTTTGGAAACAATCTTAGCAGTCTGAGCTCCTCCAGTTTCTCTGTTAACAGTTTCAAATACGGCTAACAATCGTTTTAACAAAAATAGTGATAGCAACAGCTTTGTCGTTCAGTTGAGCGGAATAAACTACTAAATCCACAGACACACAAGGCAATTTTGTACACTGGTTACAGCGATTGGCAGAATTCACCAAATTTGTCACCAACTGTGATAGCAAAGTTCACTGACTACATTGACAGGTGTACAAAGTCGTCTGTATCTTGGTTCAGGTTGGAACGAAATATTTGGCAATTAAGGATGCTTTACCTTTTAAAAAGTTCTGTTGACTGAATTTCCAACCACTTACTTTCATGTGTTGCAACAGTTCAGCCGTTGTTATTGAAGATGTTTCACAAAACAAGCAAACCGTTGAAGGTTGCTCCTCGACCCAGTCACTCCACTCCCTGTACAGTGTTGCAAACAAATGGAGTAAAATTAATACAGACAAAGGTTATACAGTCTCTTTCTTAGTTGTTTTATGAATTAAGGATGAAAACTAATTAAAACTTAATACTGAAAATGTGTAGCCGAAAATAGTGAAAATGTATTAAGGGCCAAACCTCAAACAAACACCTACCGTAAAGTCCAAAAATAAAAATTAAACAAAATAAGTTTGAATAAATAATTTTATGGAAAATAAATAAATAAACTAATAATTATTGTCAAAAGTTTTAAAGATGCTTGAGGGCTTTTTTTCTGCAATATTATTTACAAAAACAGGGTTACAATATTTATCGTATATCAAACTTCAGCCTGAGACAATTTTGATAATCATATGACATTTATCTTCTCCTTACAAGAATTATAGCATTTGCAAAACAAGTTTACTTTAACAGAATTTCATATTGAGAATAGGAAACTATTATACTGTAAATAATATAATTATAATATACAGACAAGTTCAGGGCTACTAAATGGTAGTTCCTTGTTACATCAGAGTAAATTTTACATAAAAAAGATGAACATCTCCCAGGTAACATTCTAATCATTATTTTCTCAAATATCCACACAATCAATCAAGTCTATTAAATTATTATTGTTTTATTAAATAAAAGCAAATTGTGTTAAAACACATACTCTTCTCTTTCTACAGAATCTGCTTTCTCTTCGCTATCATCTTCATTTTGGATTTCCTCCCAGCTTTTGCCCAGCTCCTGTTAGAGTGAAACAGAGTGAGAGCTCTGTAAGAGGCTCACAGACCGCCAGTAGTTATGATGGTCAGTGAATCAGGCCAAAATTGAAACAGGGATGGGTGACAGTGGGGTAGGGGAGGGGAGTAATCTTGCCTCCAGTCAAACAAAAATCAGACCATTAAATGATTAAATATCTTCACCTTCACCAACAACCCAGATTTCTGGCAACAAATCAAAGTGCCATCAAAAACTAAAGAGGTTATTTATAATCAATGTTTGAAGACTAATATACTGTAAATGATAAACTCAACATACATATGTGGCACTGGGAAGATAAAGTTCAGCGATATTGCTGCAGGATATTAGACTGTTTTAATTGTTTCATGTACAATATTTCGAGCGGAAACTACTGTTTTTTTTTAAGGTTCATCCATTTTTTGAAACGTTTAAAAAATGAGAAAAGCAGATTGCTTTTAAAAAATACTTCCTTCTCTCACTGATAAAAAGAGGGTATGGACTCTCTGCATACTCAGATTGATATAATTATATTCTTTATACCTTAATTAATAGTTGGCACATTTCACACCTTTTTGTGCTTTGATTCATAATAAGTGAAGCCCTGAGTCTAGTGTAAAAACGATGTAAGTGACTTTTTATGAAAAGATAAATTCTCCCAATGTAACTACATGAAAATATGTAGTATGCAAGGGAGAATTGGAAAATTGATCAGGGGTCACTAATGCGTTTTTTCACTAGTGTCTTCAATTTCTGTGGTCAACTTACCAAGTAGTTGATGACATAAAATTTATCATAAGCATGATTTTTTGGGTTTATTCTTTTATGCAACTTTTTCCTCATGTGGTTCTTGAGTGTTGGTAGATCTCTGAAGGTTTTTTCACAATACAGGCACTGCAGACTGTGGAGACACCAAAAAAGAAATTTAGCAGAAAACTGACTACAAGCTTTAGGATATAACACATTTGATCATAGATCTTAAAATCTGATGGTGCAATAACATAACTCATCAACATCCTCTTGCTGAAAGTTGTGCTTGCAGCCTAACCGTACCGAAAACCCTGACCTGAGAGAGAATCAAAGACCTGAACAAAAAATTTTATGGAAGTGCTCAGAAAATTGTCAAATTTACTTGCTTCCAAAACTTGCAATGTACACATTTTTTGCACAAGGGTAGACAAGGGCCTGCGGAGGGTGAGGGCTTTAGCCTCCCCCCGAACTTTCTAAAAAATTGTAAAGAGTTACTGAGAAAAAAAGTTGTGTTTTTTCTGCTCCCCCACATCAAGTCACTAGTCACCCCCCTCATTTTTGAAGTAGCTTAATTGCAGCCACTGTAGACAGTACACTGCATGATGGACTGTTTAGAGGGAAGTGTTGCTCATATTACTGCAGCAACATCTTTTTAAAAATTAGACTGTGGTTGGTAAAACATCATGAATCAGAAAAAACAACAAATAAATTCATTTCATAGCAAGGTTAGATTAACTGGCACTCACCTTTTTAATTTCTCTTCAAGAAGATCAAGAAACTCATCTACATGAACTAGGGAAAATGAGGGCAGTATTTAAGTACTAGGTCTGGTAGTAATCCAATCATGACTAAATAAGTTGTAATATTTAGGTAGACACTGGGTTGCCTTCAAAATTTGTGGAGTCTGGTTGGAATTGGCACATAAATTTAGAACCTAACACAAATCCAAACCAAAATGTTTTTAAACTTAAGTTTAAACTTTTAAAACTTTAAAATTCTCAGTTTACAGGTTTCACGTGCTTAAGCAAAGTACCGGTAGGTGTTTTCTTCAATGCTTTTCAACTGATGGTCATTTTTGATGCATACCCAGTTTGGAGTCTAGATGAAGCTAATCTGTGATACCCCTCCTCAACATTTATTATGGAAGTCTTAAAATAAATTAATATTAAGCAATTATTAAATAAATAATAAAACAATGAAATAAATAATTAGTGTCAATACTATAAACTAACAAACAAACAAAATTAACAATTGAAATTAATCAATCAATAAAGAAATATAAGGATGCAGGCTTGAAGAAAGCACAGTAGAGTTAAAGCAGTGCACACTAACTCACCAATGTTGTCAGGGAGCCCAACATTAAACCCATGCTCTGCCGCCATGTGAGCCAACAGCAGTGACCTGAAGTTAAGGTAGCACAAGAAACTTGAATAGATGAGCATAAATCATTAGAACATGGCAAGTTTAAACTTCTTTATATATGTTAACAAAAATAATGTATCACAACTTGTATTTTGAGTCTGGGATAAGGTTTGGATTTCTGATAGACTAGATGTGAACCAAAAGCTACATGACAATGTTTGGAAAAAGAGACTTGAAGGATTAGACATGGTGGTGGTCCAGTGTCACTCTTACAGCAAGATTATTAGAAGTACATATTGATTGTATGGAACATGGTAATCCTGGTATTGTGATCTGTTATCTGAGCGGGGAATGTAATGTCTCAGACAGAAATCATTGCCACTGTTAACTGGATGTGAAGTTCAAGGACTTTTCTAGCCTGACTTTCCATGAGCCTTTTGAGAAATTTTTGAAATTTCAAGGGCCTTTTGTCAAAAATAAAATAAACTATCAAACAATGTTCTCATTCTGTGTACTAATTCAGCAATGAGGTTACAAGACTTGCTTCCGGGGAATAATTTGGCCTCCGTTTTTGCTTTCAAACACATTCATTTGTTAAATCAAAGGAATATGGTCTGATTATGACAATTTGGATTATATTTTGCAGTTAAAATTGAAAAATTTTGCCCACTCAAGGATTTTCAAGGACCGCAACCCAGATTCAAGGACATTCCAGGGCCTGGTATTTTCCTTTGCCAATTCCAGGACTTTCCAGGATTTAAATCAAGGACTGTGGCAACCCTGCCATGCAACTGCTGTTAACAGGTCAACCAAAAATAGTAATAACAATGTTATTTAATGTCAGCGTGAAGGGAGCAGTTGTAAATCCATTCTCCCAAGCTAGTTACTCATGTTTAATTGCTCAACGACAGTTAAAATCCCCCTTAAAACCCCCCTCTGGCAGGGAGGCTGACCAGAAGGCTAGTATTTACACTGCTGTTCAATAGTCCTGCAGGGAGCACCTAAAAAGTACTGTAAAGTTCTGGACTGTAACTATAATCTTGTCTTGTAAAAGGTTACCGGCATGTACTGCCCTTCCCCTGCCTCCCACCACCCCACCCCCCTGTACTACTCCCACCACCCCTCTCCATACTTCTCCCCTGGAGGCATTAATACAGAGCAGCCTGTATTAGCAGCTGTCCACTAACCAACATACCTATTACCCTCTATGTGCTCTTTACAGAACAAACACTGTCTTGAAAACTGAGTATCTGTTCTCTCTTGCTGCTGGCATTCCAAGACATCAACCTACACATGTATTGAATTCATGTTAAAAATTCAATTCCAGAAAATAGAACTGTAAGTTGTTCTCAAATCTAGGCACTTAAAATTTGCACCTGAATTTTCAATTTTACAAATTAAAAAATCTAGATAAAAACTTGACTTCTCAACAGAAGTCTATGTATGGTTCCTAACAGAAACTCTATTGTTTTACGCTTTAAAAACACAAGGTTCTGGTAGAAAATGTAACTTCTGGTGATTAAGTGAATCAAACTAATGAATTAGACAGAAATGGATGCTTCTGAGGCTTGAAAACAGCATGGTCTGGGTTCTAGTACAGTACTGAGAACTGTGGGTAATTAAGCTGGAGTATTTAATGCTGTGATAGCACGTGGCTGATCCAGCTACTGGCTTAATAAATTTGCCTTTTTTCTTACATTTGAAGAGTGCAGTCAGGGGTAGATCCAGAAATTTTAGAAAGAGGGGGCCCAGTTGGCCAGAAGCTATAAAATTATTGTAGAAAGAGGGAGCCCAAAATCCGTTAAAATTGCTTCTGAATGCTCATTTCAGTTGTTTTCTTAAAAATCTTTTACAAAAATTTGGTCGAAAAGGGGAGGCTGGGGCCCCCTGGGCCCCTCCCCTAAATCAGCCATTGCTAGTGCAAAAACAATTAAAGTGACTTCAGATGAAAAGATAAATTCTCCCAAAGTAAATACAGGAAAATATGTAGTATTCAAGGGAGAATTAGGAATTTGGTCGGGTGCTACTCTTGTTGTTTTTACACTAACATTCAATTATTATGAGATACATGTAAATTATGTCGAACCTTATCTTAAAACAAAATTTATTAAATAAATTAAATATTAAGACGTATGAATAATCTACCAGACAGTACAGTTAAGATTTTGTTAAACAAATAATATTACTTCATCTATAAATAGAATGGCTTTCAAGGTACAGTTATAGTAGCTTGTTATTTAATGCTATGGTTGTATTCTGTCGTTTGATATTACTTAGAAAGTAAATATGTAAATTTCAAACCAATGTACATAAATCAATTTTTTTGCAGTATCAATGAAAGCAGAGCACCTCAGACCTTGGAGTATTGTGGTGTAGTTGTAATTTTTGAGTCAGAATAATTAATATTTTTGTTTCCAGTTTCTGGGTTTAATGGGTTTCAATGGTAAATTCCATATCCCACAAACCACACGCCTGCTGCCCAGATATTGTATCATGACTGTATATATGGAGTGGACCTGTGCCAGCAAAGTAAACTTGATTTGGAGGCTTCATGCATTCAATTGGCACACTGAGTGTTACAAGATCAATTCTAGTGAATAAAGCATTACTATTATCTTCAAATTTAACAATTTAAAATTTCACTTGAAGTTTCAAAACATGTTACAAGTGATCCTGGAAAGAATTTGGCTTTTAAACTATGTGCAAAAATTTTCCTAAAGTTCTCTATTTTGTGCTTAAAACCTCACAGCTAACTTTACGAGGATGGTTTTATGACAAGAAATTATGCACTCATGTTTTAATAATATATCTTGTATTATGAAAGGACAACTACATGACAATATGATTATATAATTTATGTATATGGTGGATAGGTTTGTGTCTGTTAGCAAGGACTTACAAGTTTTTTTCTTTGCAGATCTGCTCTTAGTTGTTTTTCTTCTGGTAATGCATCACAGAGAAAATAATACTGAATCTTGGGTCCAATATCTGCCACAGAAAATGAAACACTTTGTTTAACAAAACATTTATGACCTCAAAAAATTAGTGTTGAATTCAGTCTACTGATGTCTGAGTACATAATAATGACAACTTTTTAAAACAAAAACTTGTACATGGAATACATTAAATATTTATTTAATTTATACTTGTCTTGAAGAATAATTAACCTTAGTTTTTACAAAAAAATTTTCCCATGCTAGAAACTAAGACCTTGAAAAATGAGCAGTTGCCACTGGACCCCTCTCTGGTGCTTCTTCTGGGAATGACTTTGCAGAAGGGTTTGATGTTTCCCAGGGCTTTATACAAGAGAGCCTTCAACAGCCCCTGTGTAATCCATTTCATCAGTAATTTTAGAAACAATTTGTGATAAACACTAGAAAGTATCTTGTACAGCATGCAGTAGTCTTTCCTTGTATGTTTGGATGTGTGCTGTGTGTATACGGGAGCAGATTCAGGGGGACATAAGCTACTATACTGCTTTCTTACACTGGTCATCAGTCTAAACGTGTTATTTTTCAACTTTGTGGTCAAAATAAATTTTATGTTAAATTTACAAGACATTAGCGTTAAGTTTTACCAGTTCTAAACACCGTTAAACTTTTAAATTAAAATTTAGACCTTCAACATCTAAAATTTCCCAGTGGAGCAAACCCCTAAATACCCTAGCAGCCCACCCCTCCCCCCCCCAATTTCAATCTGCCCTATACCAGCCAGGGCTTACATACTGTCCTTGTGTACTTGTCTAGTGCCTAAGTTTTAGCAAGGAATTAAGATACATTATATTAATTCTATGCTAATATATCTAGGGTTGGGATGTGAAGTGTTCTTCTAAGATAACTTTGAAACATTAATTTAAGAAAAAATACAAGTTAAGCGGCATCTCACCATCTGGTTTGGTGTTAATGTTGATAATTGAGCAAAATTCTTTGATTGGTTTTGCCAGGAACCTCTTCTTCCAGTAAAGGCAGTAACTGTTGACATAATTTTTATAATTAGAAGTTATTAATTTTTTATCAGAACTAATTAATTAATTAACTAATTAATTAATTATTAATTATTTTATAGAATTGAGAAGTCATCACAAGTACCATGATGTATAAGTTATATTGAAACATTTTGTAACACAATTGTTATGCCACACCGTACAACAATCCTGAGGTCAATACTTAAAGCCCGGCGCACACAAGAGGAAACAGCTGAGCAAAAAGTCTCATGAGGCTATTAGCTCAGCTAGTTCCTTCCGTGTGTGCGTAAATTTTGGTGAGGCAAAAATTACCAATCATGTTAGATATTTTTCTTGCGACCTCACGAGGCAAAAATCTCACCAAAATTTATTCGCACATGGGAGGAAACAGCTGAGCCAACAACCTCGCAAGACTTTTTGCTCAGCTGTTTCCTCTTGAGTGCATCGGGCTTTAAACATCAGGCTGGTACTCACTACTGACCAAATTTTTTCTGTTCTTTCTGTTAGGCAGGGCAGTTAATTTTTTTTCCCTCACTCACCCATGGGGCAAGTAAGTTCTGAGTTTTGCTTGTCCAAAAGCAATTTTCTATCGTCCAAAGAAAATACCTAATGTACACATAATTGCTTATAATAAGCTTTTAAAAATATCATGTCACCGTACTGTATAAATTTACTATCGAAAGCACACACACCAATTATTAACAAAGACTTTCAAAGTAGCCATTTTAACTGTGGTTTTTTCCCTTGGTTACAAACTGAGATTGAGTGATGCACCAATTCTGCTTGTCCATGCGGATAAGTGATTCAACAAAATTGGTTGTCCACAGCTATTTAAAATAACTCGTCTCAGATGACCAGATGACTGAAAGTTGACTGCCTTGTTCAGTACTAAGTATTCTAGCCCACCATACAAAACAATCTAGCTCCACTTTTTAAGTTCAGGGTTTTCCCCAGAAGGGTGTGGAAATTAGTATCAGAGGGACGGGAATTTGCATAACAATGCAATTAATTTGCATCATGATGACATAAATGTGCATAACAATAAAAATCTCATAAAATAGCAGGGCATTTTACCACTCTAGGACCCTTTGGGGAGAACACTAAAGTTACAGTTATTAATGCTATACTTGTAATTATAACTATTAAAAGCTTTATTCAGTTTATGCCTGGTCTTAGTATCAGAATTAAAAATACTATTAGTATTATAACTATATATGAAATCGGTGATATTGGTATTTTTAAGCAATCTGATTGTTCCCCAGGGAGGTGTATAATTTGTGGAGTGAAACAATGGCAAGTCTAAACTCTCATTTTGCAGTAGTGGCAGAGAAGAAAATCTCACTTCCTTCCGATCAAATGCGTTGTCTTGTTATTATGTTTGCATATGCAAATATATTGGTGTTGCAACATTATGCATCATTTGCAACATTTTGTAGCACAACAGCCCCTAGGATCTAGAATAGAATAGATTGGAATAGAAAAAGCAGAATAGAATAAAATAAAACAGAATAGAATAGAACAGACCCCGCTGGAGTTAGCCAATAGTATTCAAGAGCTTTCAATATAGTTACTAAAACGAGGAACTACCTAAAATGACCCAAAACGACCCACAAACTTCCACTTAGAAAAAAACCGAATTAAAGATATACAACTGATATTTCCCTGTTTGTAGCTTCCAATAAACTTTTAAAGAAGGAAAAGAAAAGAAAAAAAAAAGAAGGAAAAAAATAGTTACTCCGGGTTCAAACCTGCGACCTTATATTTACAGCGCTCTACACTACACCACTTGACCACGATGCACTTGTTGAAAGAGATTTATTAGTTTTGTGGGGAAATTGGAATTAGCCCTGGAGTTCCCGCCAATTTGATCACATGATTTGGCCGATGCAGAGCTCCACTAATTGCATGCAGACATGCAAGGGCGACTGCTGCAGAAGTCGTAGGTAAAGTTCCTTTCAGTTGTGTTCGTAGCAGTTACGTTGAGATAATGAGAAAAGATTTAGTTTTGGAAAAGCAAAATCTAAAATTACATACCGGTAATCGAACCGGACTCCAGGCCTTATGCGATATTTCTCCTTAAAATTTCATTCAGTGCATCGTGGTCGAGTGGTGTAGTGTGTAGCGCCGTAAATAGAAGGTCGCAGGTTTGAACACGGAGTAACTATTTTTTTTTCTTTTCTTTTCCTTCTTTAAAAATTTATTGGAAGCTACAAACAGGGAAATATCTGTTGTATATCACATAATTCGTTTTTTTTCTAAATGGAAATTTCTGGAACATTTTGGGTCGTTGTGGATCGTTGTGGGTCGTTGTGGATCGTTGTGGGTCATTGTGGATCGTTGTGGGTCGTTGTGGATCGTTGTGGGTCGTTTTGGGTAAGTCCTCGTTTTAGTAACTACAGAGCTTTCAAAAGGTTGGATGTTCTGCAGTTAAGCTAGTCTTGAAACAAACCTTTTCAAGTCTGGAATGTGTGCAGCATCAGCAATAACCAACTGATGTTCAAGAAGCAGATGATGCAGAAGTGTGTCATTCTTCCCCTCCGTGTTCTTAAACATTCTTTCACAAAACATGCAGGGAACACAGTCACTGCTAGCCATCCCTGTACATTTAGGCTCCCCTCCTGAAGAT